>SNQJ01S0174397.1:0-20236 GCA_010110895.2 Picea sitchensis | reverse complement strand
TCGAGGAGATTCATTTTGGGGGCTCAATCATGCCTTCGGCTATCATTGAGAACCTCGATCTCAAAAAAACTTCATTTAAGCCCTCAAAATGGCCCCGGAAGTGAAAACCTGCTAAAAATAGTAAATTGCCAAAATGGCCAGAAAACTGTTTTGAGCCATTTGGAAAAGGTGGGTAGCCCCCGATATCCACCTGGATCAATTGGCTTGGGGGTGATAGGGTGAAGACTTTCTGTGTCTGATCTTGTATTGTTCGGTAAGGGCCTTAACCAAATTTGATGTGAATTTTGTTCCTTTATCAGTGACTATCTCCCGAGGTACCCCAAAACGAGTGAAAATTTCCTCAAAGAGAAAATCTACAATATATTGTTCATTGGCTGAATACAGGGCCTTGGCTTCTACCCATTTTGTTACATAGTCTATGCAAACTAATATGTACGTTTCCTTCCGGGACATGGGATTGATAGGTCCTACAAAATGTAAGGCCCATTTTTCAAAAGGTTCGATTACTACTTGGGCTTGGAGTGGCATTTCATCGACTGATGTAGGTCTTCCCATTCTTTGGCAATCATCACAGTTGGCCACGTATTTCTTTGCATCTTTAAAAATGGTCGGCCAATAATAGCCAGATTGTAGAATTTTGTAAGATATCCTTTTGCCAGCAAAGTGGCCTCCACATGGGCTGTCATGGTAGGCTCTGAAGATATCCTACATTTCATCTTCTCGGACACATCTTCTGATTTCCAAATCAAGTCCCGTTCGGTATAGGGTATATTCATGCTACATATAATTGGCACTTGGCTGAATGATTCTCTTTTTTTCTCTGGATGTCATTCCTTGAGGCAGCTTATTGGTTACCAAGTATTTGGCTACATCTGCATACCAAGGGGTGAAAGTAGAAATGGAAAATAAATTCTCATCCAGAAAATCATCATTTACTGGAGTATTGTCACCTGTATGGATAAGTCTAGATAGAAAATCAGCAACCAAGTTATCTCTTCCAGGCCTATCTATAATAGTGAAATTAAATTCTTGTAGTAACAAGAGCCATCTATTTACTCTAGAATTTGTAATAGGTTTATTCATTAGAAATCGGACAATTGAGTGATCTGTGTGCACAAAAACTTCGTATCCTGTTATATAGTGTCTAAACTTGTTGATGGCATGTACTATTGATAAGAATTCTTTCTCTGTGATAGTATAGTTTGCTTCAGCAAGTGAGAGGTTTTTACTAACAAAGTATATAGCATAGGGAATCTTCCCTTCCCTTTGTCCTAATATAGCTCCCAAAGCGGTATCTGAGGCATCTGTACAGATATGGAAAGGAAGAGACCAGTTTGGTCCTCTCAAAGCAGGAGCACTTGAAAGTTTTGTTTTTAAGATTTCAAAGAAGATTTGGCATTGCTCATCCCAACATAATTCGGCATCTTTCATTAGTAGTTTGAAAAGGGGGGCAGCTAGGTTTGTAAAATTTTGAATAAACCTCCTATAGTAGCCGGCATGCCCTAGGAAACTTCTGATTTCCTTTTGTGAACTAGGGATCTTAATTTGGGAAATAATGTCGATTTCGGCAGGGTCCACTCTTATTCCGGTACCAAAGATGTGGTGACCTAGAATGATTCCTTCAGTAAGCATCATTCTTGATTNACCTTCTTCAAATTATCCAATGCATGTTGGAAATCATCCCCATATACCGTGAAGTCATCCATGTAGACTTCCACACAATCATTGGTCAGATCGGAGAAAATAGCCAAGACAGCCCTTTGAAAGGTAGTAGGGGCATTACATAACCCAAAGGGGAGAACCCTATAAGCATAGGTTCCCCAAGGGCAGGTGAATGTGGTCTTATCCTGGTCTTCTGGTGAAATTTGTATTTGGTTGTAGCCACTGAACCCATCCAGAAAAGAAAAGTACCTCTTCCTAGATAAAGTATCCAAGACCTGATCTATGAAAGGTAAAGGGAAGTAGTCTCTATAGGTGGCCTTGTTTAGTTCTCGAAATTCCACACAAATCCTCCATTTCCCATTTTTCTTTGGTACAACAACTAATGGGGCGACCCATTTTCTATCTGATATAGGGTAAATGAAATTGGCTTGTAGGAGTTTTTGGAGTTCTTCCTTTACTATATCTTTCAAGGTTGGGTTCATTCTTCTCTGGGGCTATCAGATAGGTCTAATTTGATCATTAGTGTAAATATGATGCATACATGTATCTGGGTGGATCCCTTTCATGTCAGAGTAATCCCATGCAAACGCATCGGATTGCTCCTAAATCATTTGTACCAGCTTTTGTTGTTCATCTATTTCTAGGCTGGCATTGATGTACAGGGACTTCCCAGGACTAATTTCTACAGCTTGGACAGTAGACTCCTTTCCTTCCTCTATTTGCGAAAGAGTGGCTATTGTAGAAGTGGAAGGGTGCCAAATTTCTTGAAATTCAGGGCTAAAGATGTGTGTGTAGTTGGGGAAAGATTGGGGATAGTCAATGCATGCCAAAGTAGCCAAGAATAGACTTAGGATTTGTTCTTCAGATTGTTCTTGTACTCATTTTACTTGTTCAAGTGTCAACAAGGGCTAGGTATAGTCCTCCTCCCCATACGGATTCTCCAACCAGAGAGGGACTTCTGTGGTTGGTTGGGCGGGGGGAAAAAGGATAAGTTTCTGACTTTGAGCGCCATTGGAAATTGTCATTTCTCTAGATCAACAATTGATGAATGCATCAGCAGTGGCCAAGCAAGGTCGGCCTAGTACCACTGGGTGTCCTGGTTTGGGGGATTTGGGATGGATTACCAAGAAATCCACAAGGTATTCCCAAGAGGCTAATGTCACTGTTATATCATCTAAACTTCCTATTGGGGTGATGACTAATTTATCTGCAAGCTCTAGCAAAGTTTGTGTAGGTCTTAAGTGATCTATTTGTAGTGTTTTCATAGTGTTTATTGACATCACATTTATTGCTGCCCCTAGATCAATCAATGTGTTAGGCAAGGCAACACCATTGATTTCTATGGTTACCACTGGGTTCCCTGGGTCACTATACTTGGAAGGCATTTCTGTTATAAACTCGGATAAATGTCCTACCACCCGTATGACAGGAGGTTCCTTCCTCTTTCTCCCTGGATTTTTAATGCAAAGGTCCCTTACAATTTTAGCATAGATAGGTATGTCTTTAATGGCCTATAGTAGTGGGATATTTACACATATATTATGGAGTTCGGTCTCTAGATTATGTTCTAGAGGTTCCTCAATTTTCTTTATGAGAAGCCTTTCTGGGTAAGGGGGATTCACTTCATGGGGTGTTTCTGCTGCAAAGGAGTTGGGAGAAGGGATTTCTTGTGGTACTGGAGTGTTTCTTTCTTCGTTCATTGGATCAGTCATCTGTTCTTCTCTTTGAACCGTTTGGGCACCTATTTGTTCCTCTTGGTTTGTGTGATTATGGACGTGTTCTTCTTGAATGACCATAGTGGGATTTGTTTTGTTTACAATACTTCCTGACCTTAATTCAATTCCATTAAATGGAGCTGGCGTTATTACATATGTAGGAAATGTTTGTACTTCAACGTTTTTTATAGGTTGTCTCAATCTGTTATTTGGGTTAGAGATAGGTTGTACAGGAATAAGAGTAGGCCAAGGAGGGTTTTGGATGGGTGCAGCTTGCATTGGTTGCTGCATATTTGGATTCATGGGTAGTGCAAGTGGTTTTTGTGGTTGTGGAGGTGGAAGAAGAGCAGGGAGGTTAAAACCTGGGAGCAACTGTGAAATATTCGAAGGATATTGTGGATAGGTGGGAAAATTTGTTGGTTGAAATGGGACATTTCCATATACAGGTCCTCTCCACCCCTGTTGCCAAGGTTGGGTTTATTTTGACCACTGAGGATAAGACATGGGGGGTACCCATTGCTGTTGGGGGTATTGTGTAATTGGGTCGACAAACATGCTGGGGTTTTGCTGTCTCCATGGTCTCCTAGGGGGGTAAGATATCTCAGGTTCTCCTCCTCCCTTGAACATGGCCTTGAGTTCAAGGAGAGAAGGGAATTCATTAGTAGGATGGTTCTCTATGCAAATACCACAAAGTTCAATAACATTGAGGGGGCATTCCTTTTCAGGGTGTTTCCTCCTACACTGATGACAGAAGATTGCTAACGCAGCATTTTCTTCCTCTTGTTTTCTTTTAATTTGCATGGTATCTAGTTGAGAGATGATGGTGTGTAGGATATCTATTTTAAAGTTTTCCAATAGATTTCCTAGCTCAATCCTTGTGACACCTTCGGAAGTGGGTTTAGCAATTTTGTTGGTAGGGTCCCTTATACTTTTCCCTATTTTAGCTTGACTGCGAGAGTATCTTTTACAATACTCTGCTATGTCTGCAAATGGTTTTTGGTATATGTCCCCAGAACTCATAAGGTTTAACACTTCAATGCAATCGTCCCTCACACCCTTTAGAAAGACAGTCCTAACTATAGTTGTATCTAAGGAAAACTGCTTAGTCTTTTGGTAATTGTATAAGAACCTTTCTAAGTAGTCTTCTAAGCTTTCTTCTTTTGATTGCTACATTTTGAATATATCATTCCTAGCATCCTTAGGTTTGCAGTAATCCTGTTATTTCTAGAGAAAGGTCTCCTTCATACCATCCCAAGACAAAATTGTGTGTTCCCCTAAGCTCATGAACCACCGTAGTGCCGAATCTTTTAGTGTGGCTGGGAAAAGTTTTAATTTATAAGCATTATCTGTGTAGTTATAGCTCCTACACAATATGTCAAATTCAAATAAAAACGAGTCAAGGTCTTCTGTTGACATACCTCTAAAATGAGGAAGTGAAGATAATGGAATGTTCTTCATAGCAACTTCTTTAGCCATATCCAATATGGGGAATCCAAATGTCTCTGTTTCATTGGTTGTGTTTCCCTCTTCTTCTGCCATGTCTCCAAGCACTCTGTAGGGAGGTGATGAATTTTCTCCACTAAGTGATGGTTCCACCACCAGGTTATCTGGTATCTCTGGTTGTTCCAAGGTTTTGTGTGGCTTTCCAACAGCATATGCAGCCTCTTCTGTTATCACCTCTGCTTCTTTTCCAGTTTCTCCTCTGGATGGGGTCGCCGGTGTTGCCTCCCTTTCTTGCTGCCTTATGTTTTTGATCTGGCAGTGGCTTCAGATCTAGTACCTTTTGTTGTTGTTGCAATTGTTTCCTTTGAGCTCTCTCCTCTGAGAATTTTTCCTTTCCTCTTACCGTCCTCTCCCCACCCTTAGATTATCCTCAAATCCAATCCAATACTTCATCAACCAAAAAAATATGCTACCTGTTACCATTTACAACTTCCTGGCAATGGTGCCAAAATGTTGGTGCGTAAATATGTTCACTGTATATCTCACACTCATTTAAATGTCAATCCAGGATTCATAATTGAAAGAGTCGTTACACCATATGTGCCGAGAACAAGTAACCTATCTAATTCTGTTGCATATAGGAAATAATTAATAACATAAAAAATCCATTTCTAAGATCTCTAAATACTTCAAAGTCTATTCTAAACCTAAAAGAGAAAATTGATAATGAAACCTAGACAAACAGTCAATCAAAGAAATGTTGTCTCAGAGAAACAAGTATGTTCATGTTAGGCACTTGTATTGAAAAGATGAACTTTAAGAAGCTTGTCTCCTGTAGCAATTAAAACAATCAATTCCAACCATTCTAGAAACAAAATCCAACTTCAATCTCATGTAATTCAACCAAACCAGCACAAGGGAAATTTAGTATAACTAAAAGACTTCATTACAGCATGTGAAGATGAAAGATAAAGCCTCCTATTCCCTTGCAATACTACAATCATAAACTTAAAATATCAGTCTCACTTCAAATTATGAGATAGCTATCTTCAACATCTGAGAATAAAACGTCTATTCGATATAACACTTGCTGATACACACCAATCCAAAATAATGAACTCGATGCTCAATCCTGAGAATGAATTAAAGATTAATCACACACACATGTTGTTGTAAACTATCCACACAAACACACAGAACACATACAATAAGGTTTACCTTAGTTGGGGCAGTGGGCCCTTGCCGAGCCAACAAGGAACCTCTTAAGGAGTTAAAAGACTAAAACTTTCACTCACATCCAAGAATTGACATGAAAGATCTTTTGTATTAATTTAGCTGGTAAATTGGATCAAGAGTCTTTCACTTCATAAATCACGACGACAAGTACTGTCTAATTCTTAACATATATTTCTTACATTCCTCTCTACACAGCATCCCTTATATAAGGTAAGCCGATACTACCAATATTTATGGATAATCATTAAACAGTTCGGGAAATTTCAGAATTAAGATTTACATCGAATTTTGAGGAGTCGACTCCATCCTCATGACACGAAGTTCATGAGCGATGGAGTCTCTTGCAACTAGAAAACTGATTCAGACGCTTCTATCCAACTATCTTCTCAAAATCTTCACCATTATCCCAGTCCAACTGACACATTCTGGAATCAGAGGTTTTGGTATTGGATTGCACACAGTCGCGAGTCTAGTACCGGAATAGAACAGAGCAAGGAGTACCGGAATAGCGCACGCCTTGGTACCAGAATGGAGTTGGTACCGGATCAAAACTATCTTGGGTACCGGAATTGATTTGGTACTGGATTACATGGTGTCTAGTAGTGCCGGATAGACTGCTTCATAAATCAAATTATTAGAACTATACAAAATAAAACACTTTCAATCAAATTAATTAAAGAAAGTTAAACAAACATGCTTTAAATCACCAATTACCTCTTGTAGACATGACATAGATATTAGGCATGTATTTTGGGAGGGAATAGTCCAGTGTAGGTTTATAACAGATGCAAAAAGGCTTAGATATAAGGTAAGATAGGGTATTATCTTATGTCAAAATGGAGACTCAACAGGACTTACAACCTCCGCGCTAGCCAACATATCACTATGTGTTACTTGTTTATATTATGGCGCACATTTTATTTATGTTTGACAATATTACGTATGGGCAGAGGAAAAGGGCTAGGACCTCTGCCCAGCCCTTGGTTCTATATTAAACCATGCAACCATAGCATATCCACCACATATGGCATATTCCACCAAACCTTAACTTTCTACCATTCTAGCAAACCGCCCACCAAATTTAGCAGGGCGCGCCACAAATGGTTGCAACTATATGCCAAAAATCAGATTCCACGGGATTCGGTCTCGAGACCTCCACCAATCTACGCTCTAAACTTAGCCTCCGCTAACCACTCTGCCAACTACCTCTTTATTGCTTAACTTCTTGGATTATGTTATTTAAAGGGGGCTTGGTCAGTGTTCCAGACAGAGGAGAACCAAGCACACCCGTATGGATCTGGTATGGATTTTGGCATGTATTTCGAGCGTTTTCTCAGTTATTTATTGCATAATCAAGGCACAGAAACTGAGGTAGGGGTGTCTTTTGGGCTTGAAAGTGTGAGACTCGGATCGGGGCATGGAGACAGTCATTTTTAGGTAATTTGATGCTACGAATGCATTGGTGATGTTAGTTTTTTTATCTGAGCAAATATTTTGTAGCTTAACTCTAGAATGAGGTATACTTATGTATTTTTCCAAATTTCTCTCGAAGATTGATCTTCGATCAGGGTATCATCAGATCAAGGTATGAGAGCATGACATACCTAAAATAGCCTTTATATGCCACAATCGAAGGGAGGAAACGCTCATTACCTATTATTGGAGATCTCCTCAAACCCCATCATGGGGAAGAGACATGACTTCACAGGTAAGTACACATGAGTTAGAATAGGTAGACATTTGGCATTCATTGTATGTACCGATAAAATAGTTGTTATTGGTCTTCTTTGATGACATCCTCATATACAGCAAAACATGGGAAGACCATATGTGACACCTGGATGAAGCACTTGGTATTATAGAGAGTCAACAGTTGTATGTGAATTAATCCAAGTGCGAATTTGGTATGACAGAGATTCTCTACTTGGGGCACGTGACTGGGAAGAATGGGGTACAGGTGCACCAAGTAAAGATCAGGGTGATCATTGAGTGGCCAACTCCTAGGAATGTGACAGAAATAAAGAGATTCCTTGGTCCTTGCACTTGTTATAGGAAAATTGTTAAGGGATTATCATAGTTGACAGTGCCACTGACCGATCTCACCAAAAAGGGGGGTTTTGTTTGGATAGAGGAGGCCCAGGAGACATTCGAGAAAACAAAGTAGGTGATGAGTTCATGCCATGTTTTAGCACTCCCTAATTTCACTCAGCCCTTTGTTTTGGAGTGTGATTCTTTGGGAATTGGGATAGGATCTATATTGATGTAAAACGGTCACCCCATAGCGTTTGAGAGCTGAAAACTCCAAGAGTATGAGTGGCATTACTCCATATATGAAAAAGAGGTGTTGGCCATAATGCATGCTTTGACCAAATTCTGGCAGTACCTAGTGGGGAATAGGTTCAAGGTAAAGACCAATCATAATAGCTTGAGGTTTCTCATGGAGAAAAAGGAGTTGAGCGAGAGGAAACAAAAATGTATCATTAAAATCCAAGCCTACGATTTTGAGTTTGAGTATGTGAAAGGAAAAAATAATGTGGTTGTTGATGCCTTATCTAGGATACCCACTCTCTCTCATGGATATTTCAGTGGAATGGAAGGCACTTATATTGGTAGAATACTCCAAAAATAGGTTTTCTTGTGAGATAATTGATGCTCAAATCTCCAATGACAGGTACAGGGTTATTGACGACATCATGTATTATAAGGATTGGATCTATTTAGTACCATAATCTCAGTTGAAGGAAAAAATTATGCATGCAGTGCATACGTCTCCTTTGGCAGGTCATCCAATATACCTGAAGACTTATAGACAAATTCAAGAGAGGTTCGCTTGGAAGGGTCTCAAGACTGATGTATTGAAGTTTGTACGGCAATGCCACATATGTCAGCAAAACAAGGTGGAACATGCCCACCCAGCAAGATTTCTCTAGCCGCTTCCCATTCTGGAACAAAAATGGGAAAGCATTTCGATGGATTTTATCACAGGGTTGCCTCTAGTTCAGGGGAAAGATTGTATCTACGTGGTGGTTGACAGGCTTACTAAATTTGCCCATTTCTTCACCATATCATCCAAATAATCTGCAGTGCAAGTAGCGGAATTGTTCTTCCGAGAGGTATTTCGGCTGCATTGAATGCCCAAGACAATTGTCAGTGATCGAGACAGCATATTCATGGGGGCTTCTCGCAGGAGTTGTTCAGACTCATAAGGTAAGAATTAATTCCTTGTACCAATTATCACCCTTAGGCTGATGGGAAAACCGAAATTGTGAACAAGTGGCTCGAGGGGTCTTTGAGAAATTATGTATCGAGGAAACAAAATGTGTGAATCAAATGGTTGCACTTGGGTGAGCATTGCTATAACACCACTTATCACATGTCGATCAGGATGAAACCTTTCAAATATTTGTATGGTTATGATGCCACCACCTTTGTGGATCGAGCATTTGGGGACAGTTGGGCACCCAAAGCCAAATATTTGATTCAGCAGAATTAGAACATCTTGAGAACTCTCAAAGATAATTTGCAAATGGCACAGAATCAGTGGAAGATGTATGTCAACAAGCATAGAGTGGAACGCAGTTTCAAGGTGGGAGACTTGGTATACCTCTGCTTGCAGACATACAGGAAATAATCCTTGAAAATGAAAGGGGCAGAGAAATTGAAGCCACAATTCTATGGTCCCTACAGGATTTTGAGGCAAGTCGGGAAGGTAGCTTATGAGCTAGATCTTCCAGAGGGGTGTAAGATACACAATGTATTTCATGTTTCCTGCCTCAAGAAGGCAGTGTGACAGCATGTTGTCATTTCTACAGAGTTTCCACCATTAGATGAGGAGGGGCAGTTGATTCTAATTCTGGACGAGTGGTTCGAGACCATAGAGCAGAAATTAAGGAACATGAGCATTAAAGAGTACCTGATCAAATGGAAAAATCTACCTGCCAAGGATGTTACTTAGTAAGGGGAGAAAATATTGCAACATCCTCGATTACAGTTGCTTGAGGAAAAGACATCTCAGGTGGGGAGGAATTTAATGTCCCTATTGGCCTAGGAGGCATAATGAATGGTTTCGCTAGCCTAAATTGGTTCTCGTAGGCTAAGTCGGAAAAATTACCTAGGGAACTCAACGTTTTCCTAGGAAATGACTTTATAAAGTGAAAAGGAGAAAAAGGGGGACATGAATCTTAGGAAAAACAAAGTCACTTAAAAATTATAAATTGTGCAAGCATAAAGTGACTTTAAAAGAAATTAAAAAGTAAAGTGAGCGGGAAATAAATCCATGAAGAAATAAAAGAGGTGAAAAGAGAAAGCGCCCCTCATTCTTGCATTCACTCATTTTGGGAAATAGATTTTTGAGATCTCTTGAGGAAAGAGTCTAGGTTTTTTGGAAACCCTTCTTTGTTTACTAGTTTCGGTGTTGCAACGATACACCCTAGCTAGCATTGGGATCGAAATCACTCAGGTTTTGACATTGGAATTCATTTCTAAGTTGGGGATACCATTCTTCATTGTGATGAGAATTTCATTCTCTGGAGAGTATTTTTTTCTTGTTGGCAGAGATATTGATTTTATTGGTTGAGTTTCCTTGTGGGGAAATCATGGCAGCATCATGGGAATCATACTTCAGTATGGGGGGAGATTTATGAAGTAAAGAAGACATATTTCATGTTGGGGTGAGTCATTATCAATGGGGGGTCGATTTTATTGTTGCAGACAGAATACCTAATGTTGAGGGAGACTTTCCTCCTTGTTGGGAACCTCTGTCACTACTGGACGAACTCTTTATTTCTACGAAGGCAAAGATTCGATGAGTGGCTGAGTTATTTCTACTGAGAAGTCACGTTCGACCTTGGTGTAGGGGATTTATCTATTGAGGATGCAAGAACCCTTGAGCAGCAACATTATTCATTGTTGATAATTATTTTTGGGTGCATATTCAGATCTCTAAAGGTTTATTTTGCATTATTGGGTGCATATCTATATTTCTAGAGACTTAATATTGTGTTGTTGGGCGTTCATTTCCATTGTTTGGTGATTATTTATGTAGTTGGGCGCTTATTTTCATTGTTGGGTGATTATTTTTGTTGTTGGGTGTTATATTTGTATTTCTGGGAACTGTAACTCATTGTTGTAGCAGACTGTCAGTATTATATGTGTTGGAACATATTTTAAAAGACTTTTCAAGGAGCAAAGACAACCCAAACTTATACACCAGGTTCCAATTTGATTATTGCATGGTTTAAAATGTATTTCCGATCTTATTTGTTGTTATAAGTTGTAACGTCAATATAATTTGGTAGTTCAAATCTTGTATTGTTTATAATCTCCATTTGTTGGCATCAAATACAATATTTCCCATTGCATACTCAATTAAAACTAGAAACCAACAAACTGTTTGAAAGAAAGTGTAAACCAAAATTCAACAAAATCACCGAAAAAATCTAGTGAGAATATTACAGAAATCATAGCAATGTCAATCACATCTAATAATCAAATTACCAAACATGTTCTTCAAACCCCACTTTACCTGGATAAACGCTCAAAGATGTTATGCAGTTTAACAATTCAGGTCTGGAGAGGGTCTCAGGATGTCCTACTGTGCTAATCCTCCTTGAGTTTGGGGTGTTTCCCAGGTGAGAACCAATATAGGTCATGTAAGTGTGTGAAATGGTGTAGGGGAAGTGTTTGGGAAAAGGGTGCAGTGATAAAAGGTAAATGTAGGTCTTGCATGCAGGTGCCTTTGTAGAGGGCAAGTTTCACATTATCATGGATGCCATTTTTTCCTAGCCCATTCAATTACTTTTATTCTTAGTCTTATTGCTTTTGGTATTTTTTATTTTCAAGGGAAAAACTACGGGACATTGTTCTTGCATGGTGACCAGAGGTGACAATGTTACCCACAATCCTTTCACAGAAATGAGAAGTTGGTTTGTGATGAGACCACTTTTCCCTTGGCTATGCCACCAAGAGCCACTACCATGGTTTGGTGACTAGATAGATGGTATTTTCATACTGCTACATTCCCATGGACCTAATAGGTCGTCTCATGATGAGACCTCCCATCCACCAACTAGTACCTTGAATTTTGTTTTATTTTATGTGTCCCCTTTTCTTACTGAGAATCATTTTATTGCTTTCTCAGGAATCCCTGGGTGAAGCATCTCAAAGGTTTCATTTTGGATTTTAACTCTTTCCAACTAATTTTACCCCATGGGTCTTTATCCCCTTCTTCCCACAAGGCAAGGCACAACCCTTCCTAGTGTGGCAAACCCAATGCCTGAACCAAGGTAGGGGAAGATGAGAGGAATAATGATGAAAAGTGGTAAGTATGGAAGGAATGGACAGTGACCTTTCATAGACCCACCTAGTGGAAACTCATCCTAAAGGGGAACCACTTACTAGGGCATTATTTCACTCCCCTCCCCACCCCCTCCCCCCAAGGTATGAACAAGTTAAAGAGCATAATTTCCAAGAAAACATTATGAAATGAAGGAGAGTTCAGTGCAACATATTCAAATTCTTTGAAAATTAGAGTCACACATACCGTGATGTCCGGACTCATTACCTCATGGAGCAAGACCTACTGGTACTTCGAGACCAAGCTAGCAGGATGGAAGATGTTATTGTTGATAGATGGGTTGCACTGAAGAAAAGATGGTCCCTCTGGGGCCAAGCTCAAGTCGTTTGGATATTGGCACTCCATGTCTTAGACCTGTGAGCCTCGAGACATGATCTGCTTAGTTATCCTTAGGATAGGGGATAACATGCTGCTACTTTAGGCGGAAGTCTACAGATGGACTTGTCCTATGCAATTATTCTTGTCAGGGACCAATATTGTATTACTTTGCATAACAAGCCAAAGAGGATGGAACACATTGAAAGGTGTAATCATGTACATAGTAACTACAAATCCATAGATCCCTCCTTATTTCAAGGTTCTACCACTCTTCCCTTGGTAGAAGAAGACAATATTAATGAGATAACATGGACCAAGGGAAAGGGTGACCAAAATCCTCCTAGCAATCACAAGGACAACATTACACAAGGTAATGACAAGACTTTACATTTCCACGAAACATACATAAGGGATAGTGATTTGGTAGAATCCCACCCCATTGTTCTAAAGCAAGAAAGAGATATAAGTTGGGGTGATTATCCTGACGATGCCTATAACCTCTTTAAAGACTGGGATGACTATTCTTCTGTACAAGAGGATGAAATTGATGATTTGATAAGGTTTAAAGGGGAAGGAGTTGGCTTCGTCAAATGGAAGGGGGATGATGAACATTTTTTGACTAAGCCAAACCAAGAATATTTATTGACTACAGAACCCCACCCCTCGTCCCTCGACACAATACACTGGAATACAAGAAGAAGTTGATTCTGAAGGAGGGGACTACAAGCAAGGATATTTGGTTTTAGAGTGGGATACAAATATGGGGGAGCCTAACAATATTAAGGGATGCAAAAAGTTTTGGTTTGGACCCTTCAAGATCAGAATGAAGTCAGTCAATGATCCTTACTAGCTATCCACAATCGAAGGGAGGAAATGCTCATTACCTATTAGTGGAGATCTCCTCAAACCCCATCATGGGGAAGAGACATGACTTCACAGGTAATTACACATGAGTTAGGATAGGTAGACATTTTGCATTCATTATATGTACCATCTGCATATCATGCTAGTATAGTTGTAGTTTCATTTTTCATATTGTATTTCTCCATTATGTATATATGCATGCTTATTATTATATCATATATCAGAAAGGGGTGATATCACCACCCTGAGGATTACTAATGTATTTTTTTGAGGTCTAGTAGGAACAGGTCATACCATATATGTTGAGGTCCTCATTTTCTCTATGGTGAGCACATGTCCCCGATTTGGAGCCAGATGTTATCCCCTATCCTATGGATAAATAAGGAGATCAAGTCTCAAGGCCCACGGGTCCTAGACATGGAGTGTCAAGAGTCGGATGAATTGCACATGGCCCTGAATGGCCCCTCTTTTATTCAGTGAATCCCATCTATTAGCAGCAGCAAATTCCATACCACCATCCTGGTCTTGAAGTAGCAATAATTATTTCTCCATGAGGTAATGAGTCCAGGTATCACGGTATGTGTCACTCTGATTATTGAAGCACTTGAATATGTTGAACTAAATTCTCCTTCATTTCATAATGTTTGCTTGGAAATTATGATATAACCTATTCATACCTAGAAGGATGACATGATTCCCTAGCAAGTTGATCTCCCTTTAGGATGGGTTTCCACTAGGTGGGTCTTTGAAAGGTCATTGTACATTCCCTCCATACTTACCACTTTCCATCTTTACTCCTCTCATTTTCCCCTACCTTTGTTTGGGCATTGGTTTTGCCACACTAGGAAAGGTTGTACCTTTCCTTGTGGGAAGAAGGGGCTAAAGGCCCAAGGGGTAAAAGCAGCTGGCAAGAGTAAAAAGCCCAAATAAAACCTTTGAGATTCTTCACCTAGGGATTCTCGAGAAAGCATAAAAATATTCTCAGTCAGAAAAGGGAACATATAAGATAAATAAACACTCAATGTATTAGTTGTTGGGTAGGAGGTCTCATCATGAGATGACCTATTATGTCCATGGGCATGAAGCAGTATGACACTACCATCTATTTGGTCACCAAACTAGGGTAGTGTCTCTTGGTGGCATAGTCGAGAGAAAGGGGGTCTCATCACGAGCTAGCCTTCTCATCTTCATGAAATGTATGTGGATAACATTTTCACCATTGGTCACCAATACAGGATAGTGTCCCTCAACTCTTCCCTTGAATCATAAAAAAAAAATATCAAAAGAAATCAAGCTAAGAAAAAAAGGAAATGAACGAGCTAGGAAACAATGGCATCTATGACAAGGTGCAGCTCACCCTCTGCAAAGGAACCCACAGGTAGGATTTGAATTTCCATGTTATCATTGTACCCCATTCCCAAACACTTACCCCACACCACATCATACACTTACATGACCTGGATTGGTTCTCACCTTGGAAACACCCCAAACTTAAGGATGATTATCCCAATAGGACACCCTGAGACCTTCTCCAAAACTGACTTGTTAGTTTGTATAATCTCTTTGAGAATTTGTCTGGGTAAAGGGGGGTTTGATGCACATGTTTGGGTAATTTAATTATTGGATGTGATTTACATGTTATGATCCCTATGACTTGTGAACCCCTAGAGGGCGTACTTGTTCTTGTTGCAGTACTTTTCCTAGTGGATAGGTACACATGGGGGAATTATTAGCTCGGACCTTCATGGGGATGAAATCCCATAAATGGATGTTGTAACCCCAGCCAAGGGCAAGAAGACATCAAATATTTTCACCAGAAAGAAAGAAGGATGTTTCCCTTAGAGACACCCTGGCAGACCTAGACCCAGGGGGGTCTTTCTCTTCCACCTGGGTGTTGATCTTTGAGATCCTATGATGTCACCATCATGACCCTGGACATCATTCATAGATAGGGTTTGCATTTTGAGGTAAATTGTGATCTAGTTGACACGTGTGGGCATAATTCAGGGCCTTTGGAGTCCAAACGTTCTGAATCTGGAGCCCAACATTCCACCTTGGGGGTCCAACGTCACCCTAGAAGGGCATGACATCACCCTTAGGGATGATTTTACATGCTAATTAATTTTGTTTATGCCAAATTTGAATTTATTTGTAAATTGGCCAGGTCGGCCTTATTTTGACCAGAAAATTAATTAAAGGTCAAAATTATGTGTAAATAAACATAAAGTTCTCTCATTTTTACACCAGAACTCCTCACACAAGAGGAGAGGTCTAAAATTTGTGCCCTAGAAGGGATATTGGCTTAAATTGTGAGGTGTACTCTTGTATAAAGCTGGTTTTTTGCAAGTTGGATCAATCTTGGAAGCCTTTATGGTGACCGTGCATGGTATTTCATGATTATTCTTGGTGCAAGTAGGTAAAATATGAATTTTTTGTTATCTATTGAATGGTTTATGTATGGTTTTATTTTCTCATACAAGATTATGAAATTTCCTGATATGCTTAATTCTTGAAGTAAGGAACTTAAATTGCTACTTTCTTACTTTCTATTGGCCAAGCTTTTCATTGAATTGATCTAGTAACTAGTGAAACCATAGAGCCCTAGTTTCCTATCACTCTAAGGTTTTTACCTAGTTATCTTTGCCTAAGTTCTTATCCCATAAGAAGCCTAAGGAGAGAAAGGTGTTAGGGCCTAGAATTGCCTACACCCTAGTATCTTGTTTTCTTGAGGAAAATGCATAGGGGGGCTTAAGTTACTACTTCTCTTATGCATCCCTCTTGGAATTTTGTGCACTATAAAAATTATTTGCAGCCTTAGAAGAAGTCATTCACTTGACTCCATAATCCCTAGAGGGAACTAGTTCTAGCCTCTCTCTTATTGAAGGATTGATTAAACACTCAAAATCTCTTCCTTGAGGCTTTTGATAACTTCTACTAACCCTAAACTAGACTAATTCATTAACTAACTTGTTTTTGTTGAAAAGCACTACTACATCCATACTAATTCATGCTAATTTGATGCATTCACCTACATAATTTGCACCTAGCTCACTCAGAAATTGCTTGTGACAATTGCTAGTCAATATACTAGATAAATGATAAGTTTACATGGTGTTTCCATGCAATTTTGAGCACTAGAATTTGTTGTTGTCACAAAATATTGCTACATTCCAGCTAACTGCAGCAAATTCTCTGCACAAGTGACATTAAATGCTAGCTATACATTGCCAAATTTGCTTGCGAAAATTAATTATCATTTAGCCTAGTTAAAGCTACATTTTCTTGTCTTTTTCAAGCTTCAAGGCATGTTTTTTTATGTTGTTACAAAATACCTATTGTTGTTGTAAATTGTTACATTGATGTACTTTTATATCAGCTAGCCTATTTTTTGAAGGTTAATGGTCTTAAGATGCACTAACATCATATTTTGTACTTGAAAGCTTCCATATTTTCTTTGTTGTCTTGTTCTGGGCAAGTACACTCCATTTTTATCATTTCTTCATACCTTAAAGAACTTAAAGAACCTTTTGACTTGAGTGACCAGTGAGAGGGGGGTTTTCTCGCATCCTTTCCTTAGTCTTATCATCCCTTTAGGTCACTGGGGACATCTCCCCTGGGGTAACTTCGATATACTCCTAAATAGAAAGGGGTTTCCTATTAAGGTGACAGTGATAGTCACCCCCTGTTATGCCAATCTTGCATTCATTTGCCTTGGGATTTAAGCGAGTGCATATTGTGCGCTAACATGTCTCTCAAGTACAGAGAGTGGTGTATATAACCTTGTGTTTTGACTCTTTCCTTTTCCAAGTTGGAAAATTCTAAAACACTCAACAAGCTTCTTAACATCCTTGTTGATGTTATGCTAAAAGTATCTTTGCTTCACCAATGTTGTAGTCTTATTAGTGTCAAAATGTCCACCCAAACCTCTTCTATGCAACTCTCTAATAATATTCAGCCGCAATGAGCTCCTTGGAAAGCACAAACTTTGGTTTTTAAACACAAATCCTCCTTGGATGTGGAAATACAAATAAGGTGTCATATCAATGCTCCAAGGCGCTTTGCATGCTTTCCAAGCGTCTACAAAATGTGCATCTTTTTCATACAACTCTTTCATACATCCCAAGATAACAACTTCAAATGACAAAGTATTCAACAACATTATTCTTTGGGTTAGCGCATACGCAACCTTATTCAACTTTATAGACCTGTGCTTCAAAAAAAATGAGTAACTTTGCAAAAATTCTACCCATTTGGAATGTTTTTTATTTTACTTACCTTAACTATTGATGTATTGCAATGCCTTATGATCAGTAAATAACACAAACTCCTTTGATACCAAGTAATGTTTCCATTTCTTCAAGGCTTGTATAATAGTATAAATTTCTTGATCATAAACATAGTACTTCTTCTTAGCATCATTCAATTTCTCACTAAAAAATGAAATTGGTCTTCCTTCTTGGCTCAAAACTACTCCAATCACTGAACCACTTGCTTCATAGTCCACTTGGAATACTTTATTGAAATATGGAAGCACCAAAACTGGTTGTTCAATTACCTCTTTCTTCAATTCTTCAAATGACTTCATGGTTGTTGTTGTCCACTTGAAAATCCCCTTTTTCATGCATTCTGTAATTGGTGCACAAATCTCGCTGAGATTTCAGATAAATTTCCTTTAGAATCTTGCCAAACCATGGAAACTTCTCACATCAAATGTACACTTAGGTGTTGGCCACTCCAAAATATTATTTACCTTTTCAAAATCCATCTTCAATCCTTCATTGGGAATCACAAATCCCAAGTATCCTAACTCCTCTTTCATAAACATATATTTCTTCAAGTTCATCGACAATTTCTCTTCTCTCAACCATTGTAACACCTTTCTCACATGCTTTAGGTGTTCTTCTTTGGTTTTACTGAAAATCAAAATGTCATTGAGGTACACAACAACAAACTTTCCCAAAAATGGTTTCAAGACTTCATTCATAACTCTCATGAATATGCTAAGTGTATTGGTTAAACCAAATAGCATGACTAGCCACTCAAACAGTCCATCCTTCGTCTTGAAAGTTATCTTCCATTTGTCACCTTGACTTGTCCAAATTTTATGATACTCACTCTTCAAATCAATATTTGAAAAGTACTTGGCCCTACTCAAACAGTCCATGAGGTCATCCATCATTGGTAAGGGAAACATGTACTTAATAGTAATCTTGTTGATAGCTTGTGAATCAATGCAAATTCTCCATTCACCTCCTTTCTTTGGTGTCAATGTTGTAGGTACAATATCAGGACTTAAAATCTCTTGGATCAATCCTCTGTCAAGCAACTCTTGCACCTACCTATTCACTTCCTCACTCTCTATTGGAGTCATCTAATAAGGAAATTTATTCGGTAGACTTGATCCTGGTATCAAATCAATTTGATGTGATATAATTCTCAAGGGAGGTAAACCTTCTAGTATATCATCTCCAACAATATATTTAAATTCACTCAACAAAGGTTGAATTTCTGGTGGCATAGAGCTCATTTTTCCAATCTCTAGCACTTGTCCTAGCATTAAGGCCAAACAGAAATGGGTATTTTGCTTCTTTCTCAGAAATTCCTTAGTTGAACACATCATAATGCGATCGTTGCTACAAACATTTATGTTGTTATTTCATTTTATATCACAACCACTTAACTCAATCTCCACTAGTGGCTCCAGTATGTACCATTGTCCATATTTTAAAAATTTATAAGTATTCTTCCTCCCATCATGGAAAAAAAAAATTAAACAACCATGGTCTTTCGAGTAGTATGTGACATGCATCCATCTCTACTATATCACACAATACCTACTCACTAAAATTTCTATTCTGAAAATTTAACAAGCATTGCTCAGTTATGGTCACTTGTTGTCCTCTTTTCAACCATGACACCCAATATGGATTTCAATGTGGAACACTTTTTAATTGTAAATTCTCTATTACCTCTATGGATACTAAATTTTTTGTACTTTCACCATCTATGACCAAATGAAAAGACGTATCCTTAATTTTTCACTTAGTTCTAAAAAATTTATTTCTCTACTCAGGCTCTTCTATTGTCTTTATTTTAGGATTAAGTAGCACTCTTCTAAACATAAAATTTTCTCCCTCCTCCTATTGAATTACTTCCACATTTTTACCAACAACTTTTGCCTCACCCACTTGGGTAACTTAGGTTGTGGCCTCATTTATTCTTCCTATATTCTAGCTCTCCAAACATTATGATGCCTTGTGACCTTCTATTCCACATCTATAACAAGTGATCACATACTTACCTTTTCCATATCCTCTATATCTTCCAGTGCCACTTCCTCCTCTTGTATAAATTTGGTTGTTGGTCGCTTCATCTTTATTTTCACTACATCTAGCATCACCTGCTTTGCCCCTACCTCTAGTTCATTTTCCCCTGAAATTCTGCCACAACCTTCTATCAATTTTTTCTTCCACCTTCAAAGAAACTTGATAGGCTTCATCTACATTACAAAAGTAATGTGTACTCATCTCATCCTGAATTTGATATTTCAACCCATTTAGGTCTCTTGTTACTCTTTAATATTCTGGTTCTTTTATCCTTGATCTGAGTGAGTTTGAAAAACTCCTCAATATATTCATGGACA
>SNQJ01S0174396.1:19876-30820 GCA_010110895.2 Picea sitchensis | reverse complement strand
AAGGTTTACACAACTTCATACTTCCTCCTTATAATGATTTCCAATCATTTTTAATATATTTCCTTTTTTATATATAGCCAGGGGCAACTATTTTCCATAGAAGTTTTAAAAGCATAAATAAATGCAAATTTGAGTCTTTACGAGCTTTACCAAATTGCGGTGGATGGCTTCTTGGTGAACCAAATAATGACATACTTGGACTGTGCATTTTCCTCACCGCATGAAGCCATCACAAGCATACTTTGACTGCGCATTTTCCACTGAATTTTTAACTCAGCAATTCATCGGCTTCGTTGTGATGCTCTTCATCACTGACTTTCCTTCCTCTGCTATAAAGCAGTAGTAGATCGAATCCTCTTCTCTGAAAGGAGAGATAATTTCATAACCCTGGGTCTTGGGCTCTTGAGAGATAATTTCATAACCCTGGGTCCTGGGCCCTCCAGTGTTGGAGTGAGGTCCAGACCTGCTCTGACACCATGAAAAGATTAGGTAGAGATAGATTTGATGCAACACGCTACACTATTGATGTGTATTCTATTAATATGAACATGTATTGTTACACAATATAGTTACAATATGGTTACAAGACGTTACCAACTCCTGTAACGGTAAACTATCTAAGTAACTAGTTAAGGATGTAATTAGGTATTTTCCTTAACAACCTGTACCCTTCACTCTCATCAACATGATCCCTTTTTGAAATTAAATCTGGTTTTTTATCTCTGAATGATGCTAAGTTCTCTATCTTCAAAATTGATTCTAACACAGGAAAAAACCGAGTTCTCTGTCTTCAAAATTGATTATTGATTATAACACATGAAACAACCAACTCTATGTGCATAAATGGATACAGCCAGCCCCAACCCACTGTGAGTGATGTAAACTAACACCAAATCTATATGGCATGAACTCAACCCATGCTATGCATTAAATAACACATCAACACTTCAGTGCTCATTAATCAATCAAATGAATGAACAACTATGTTAATTGTTAGTCCAATTAGACAACAAAATTGCAATGAGTTCTCTCTTATAATATCGTGGCTTCACCCTATGGGTTTTTCATTGGAACACAAAGCAATATAAACATATGCATCGACGCATTAAAATGAATGTTGTCAACCACTGTTTTCACTGGTCTCTTGTGTAGAAAACAAGGCAATAGGAGATTGGATATGCTCTTGGTTTGAACTATGATAGCGAAGTGTCAATGTTATCTCCAACAAAACTTTATACAAGACTTGATTTCTCTAGCTTTACAATGAGAAGAATCGTTCCAATGTTATCAAAAGGGTAGAGGCTTCATTACCATTCAATATCATCCATGTCAAAATATATGCAAGTACAGAATTGATGCAACACACTAGAGCACATTAATGTGTTTTGCAGCTTCTCGTTTCTTCGCGGATTCTTACACCTTCTCATCTTTTTCGTGGTTTTTGGCAACTTCTTAACATTGCTATCGCTTCTATGCCTTCCGAAATACACTTCACTTTTTTTTATTATCTTTTTCATATTTCCACTTGCTCCAGTCTGCTCAATAACTCTGGAACGTTGTCCACAGAATGGCTCAGCCTCATTGATACTTTCTCTTTAATAATAGAAGAGGCTCTTCAACTTTGAAGAGTCTTTTTACCATTGCTTTGATTTTCTTTTCTAGAGTCATTCACATACAAAGAATCTCATCTTTCATCTTCATAATCTTGATTCAATGTCTTGAATTTCCATCTTCACCAGTATTTGTTAGAAACAAAATAACTACAACAGTATTGAGTTAGTTAAACTCAATAACTTTATACATTTAAAATTCCAAGACAATATATCATTTTGCTTGACTTTTTGAAAATTAAAATCACATAACTCATGTCATGATATCACATAAATGTGATTTATGGTTACACTTGGATTTACAAAACTTACTTTTTAAAATTATAATAAAACACTAGCTTTTATCTCTTTAGGAATGCCAAAATAAATCTTAATACTTTCTTAAAATATAATCCTTTTAAAAATTAAAAACTTACTACTTGCTTTTTATAGCCAATAAATTTTAATTCATCCAATAAATTGAAATAAAACTCACTCTTTTTATTAAAACAATGGCAGTTGCGGAGCAACAAGTCCCTACCAAGAAGGGAGATAGTTATCCGTCCTGCTATAGCAGTAGCTTGCGATATGCGATTCCTTCAAGGAAAAGATTTATGTTGAGAAAAGMATTKCATTGGGCTATCTAGGCTACRTTCTTGTCCATCCTCGTGCTACAACARCAGCTCRTGATTCCTTCAAGGAAAAATATCGGACGTAGTAATATAGATTGGATGTAGTAATATTGGCAGTTGTCATTCCTCAGYGTTTGGATCGGTTTAATATCATRAAGTCCATTAAATATGTTGGAATTGCAAAGACTTTAGATGTTTCTCTGGACSAAAATTGAGTTCAATCGGGACAATACCATTAAGGTATTGCTCTGGACGAAAATTGAGTTCAATCGGGATAGTGTCCATTAAGGTAGACATTTGCAGAGATTATTATTTTAAATAAAACTTTATTTCATGAGATTTTTTTAGAATATTTCATTTGTATTATCCAAGACAACTAGTGTGTGTTGTCCTAAGACTTTCTGTCCTGATCCAACCAAAAAATGGGTGCTTTTCTTTCATTGAAAAATAAGTTTTTCTTTCAAAGATTCGATCCAAGAACCAATAACTTCTATGCTCTCCTGGGTGCTTTTCTTTCATTGAAAAATAAGTTTTGCTTTCAAAGATTTGATCCCAGAACCAATAACTTCTTTGCTCTCCAAGTTTCTGATTCAAAAATATTCAAGTATGTCTTTTTAGAATATGTTCATTATTAAACCCTATATGTTCATATTATAATAGTCTCTATAAGATAATTAAGTCTTGAAAAGTGGACCAAGGGTTTCAATTATATATATATATATATGTGTGTGAACAGTTGTTCAT
Organism: Picea sitchensis; assembly: GCA_010110895.2. Classification (NCBI taxonomy): domain Eukaryota; kingdom Viridiplantae; phylum Streptophyta; class Pinopsida; order Pinales; family Pinaceae; genus Picea; species Picea sitchensis. Next base: position 27,855 of record SNQJ01S0174396.1, on the reverse strand, counting down.
AGTACATTTCCAACGTTGTCGTGTCCCCCTAGTATAATGTGCATGCATTTGGACCACATACCAATCCAAAATTTGGAAAATGCATGTTGTCCATTTGTCACCACCTCTCTAAATGCACATTTCATCTATCATCTGTCGGGTGATGCGCTAGTGATACTTCAGCTCCTCTTGGTCCTTAAGATAGCTTCCCTTGGTATAGACTTGGAAGAAGGGATGCCACAAATTTCTCCCTGGCTGCCAGTCAATTCGATAATCATTCCCATCTTAACCATGGTAGCAACAAAGCTTATTTTCCATCTGCGAAGATTATAGTCCCACAGTTTGCATGGACCACATTTCTGGTGTTTGGATTTGCGAGCAGTGTTGCATCGGAGGTAAACAAACCATGCTTCATATTAAGGCCATCATAGTAGAAATTGTTGAGCGTTTCGGGCGTAATAGTATCCATGAACATGGTTAGGTCGGTTCGGGTCATCGTTTCTTCCTAGAGGACACTTCTTCTTGAGTAACTGAGCATACTGAGGATCGAGAGATGGGTTAGTCTGAAAAGTGTTGCTGAAGTTGTAGAGCCTGGTCACGAATGAAGAGCAGTGAGAGATGCAAATGACTGTGCTCTTGCATGCATGGACCAGCCAGGGATGAACATTACCAATCACAACTATTGAACATTCAGATAACAATTTTATTAATTACTATTGGAACTTCTCTTAATCCCCGATATATTGGTAAGGTCATTGATACTGGAACTAGAAATGGAACCAGAGGAAGAGAAGCTACTTCTATTATCTCTACTTGATAGTCTTAGTTTTGAATTTTTTTGATGAAGCAAATGCTGCTACAAGCATATTTGAATCCTTCTTCTTGGTAGCCTTAGTTTCGTAGTAGAATTCTTTGGAAATATTTTTTCAGTGGAAAATGATGAGGTCAAGTTTTCAACATTGGTATAGAGTTAGTGTTTCCATTAAAAGTGCAGAATAAAAAAATGAAATCTCAATCCTAAAACAGTGCAGAATAAAAAAATGAAATCTCAATCTTAAAACAAATTACTTTTAGCTTGCCAGTAAAAAGGGTGAGACGATGGATGATACCTTCGATCCCTATTCATGTCGAAAATCTCTATATAAAGTAGTAAATATACTTAATTTCCTATAGCTCAATAGCCAACCGCAGTAGTAAAGGTCTTCTTCAACGCCTCCTCCCTGTAGGGAAGCCTCAGACTCAATAATCATATATAAAGAAAAAGGCTTCGTTCACATGGGTGTGGTTAGTGAAGAAGGTCCAGCGTTGGAGGCAACCCTCGCTCAGCCAAGCACCAGCCGTAGGAGAAGGGTTGGAAGCCGGGTCTTAAAAATGGAAATAGAAATAGTCTTCTTCATAACATATTAATATTCTCTGTTTTTCTGGCAATTGCAGCTTTTTGAGCAGATCATAGTAGATATCCTCCTCTTGGGAAGGCTGTGCTTTTCTAGTAATTGCAAATTTCTGAACATATCATAATAAATATCCTCCCCTTAGTCGGGCTCTGCAAAGATGGGAGCGGATTGTATTAGGCGGGCTCTGCAAAGATGGGACCGGATTGTTTCTAATTGAGTCGATGGGACCAGATTGTATCTAATTGAGTCGAGGTGGGTGAAAGAGAAGGCTACTATGAGTTGAGGAAGTGAAGGAGTAATGTCATATAAGTTGAGGTGGTGAAGGAGTCGGTTCACTCTTAACAAAATGAGCTTTTGTAAGTAGGTTTCAATGTCATCTTCCAAGACATGGTGGATATGGGATACAGGTGGTAGTAGGACATGGTGGTAGTAGGACATGGTGGACACAGGTGGTAGGAGGACAAGGAATCTACCTTGCATGGCAAGTAGGTGACAACTCTAGCAAGGGGACCGTTTATACTTGGACTAAAATGCATAAACATTTCATGTTACCAAGTAATGCTAGACCTAATGTCTAGCATTAATATGCATTACTTCATTTAACAGTGAATCACTCTCAATCACACAAAAGTTATCCTAAGTTATCCTAAGTTTTGCCTCGATATGAGGCCAAATAAGATGTCAAACTAAAAAGTTTGGATAAAAATGAAATGTGGGTTGGAAAAATTGTATGGATTCTTCAAAACCTTGGTTAAAATGGTTAATTTGTGTTGGTTTGCGTGCAACTACTTGAAAACCGATTACTAATAGTCCCTTAGCCTGAAGGGCGGGGACTAATAATGTATTTGTTGCTTCTCCATGGGTTTTCCTTGGTTTCTTGAAGACTCGGATTCAATCCTTTCTTTCTTTTTTATTTCTCCACTTGAATTCTTCATATACCTTATCTCCAGCGTTTTTATTGCCGCTCGTTCCAACCTTTTTTTTCCCTTTATCTCTTTGCTAGACATTTCTTGCAGAGAGACTTGAAATTGGAGAATAACATAGCAAGATGGTGAGGCCACAAGGGCTCACACAAGTGAGACTACCCTCACACACTCTGCATCATTGATTAGAAATCTATTACATATGCAGTTGTAGAACAACAAACTGAATTTAGAACAAACTCTTATAAAATAGGATCTCAAACCACTCTCATACCAAACTTATATAAGCACATAACAACTCAATAACATCTTCCTAACAAAATTTTAATTTCTTCATTATTTCTCCAACACTGCCCCTTAATGGAGAAATGGATTGTCTACAATACTAATTCCTAACATAAGTAACATGCATGTGACCTTTCTTGTTGTTAGATAGTGATGGAGATGGAGCTTCTTCCTTGGCTTGTTGCTCCAAATATTCTTCACTACCATCTTGTCTTTGTTCGTCTTCATTTTGGAATTTGGTAGCTGACTATTGTTCTTTGTCCTCAACACTTTTGTAGGTTCTTGGAAGCGTTTGTCTTTAATACTTGCAAATTCTTCCAACTTCTCATAAGTGGGTTGTTTCCCTTTTTGGATACAATCATCAATGTCATGCTCAATGGACTATTGCAACATCAATTCATAATAATACTTGATTTCTTCTAGGCTCCACACCATAACTTATATGGATGATGGATATGATTCAGACCCTACCTTCAGGATAGGACCCGGTTTAGCGCTTTCGGGCACATACTCATTTCGTGTAGTGGGTGCAGGCAGGGCAGGGATAAGTTTAGGTGGATGCCAGGAAAAACCAATTCAATGCCCATTTGAGCGCGCTTACGCACCACTTGAACACTTCTTAGGGGTTGGGGGACCACCAATGGCTCGAATCAATATTTTTTTCCTCAATTTCTTCATTTTCTTCCATGTTTTCTTCATAATCAGACACTTCTGAAAATGAACTGTTGTCTTGTAAACCTTCACACTCAAAAACATTGTTACAATCATATGAAAATATAGGAAGAACCATACTGGTTCTTTTCATTTTGTTCTTCTAAGAGAGATTTCCTTTCTTCATCTTTCTTCCTTACCTCTAATGTTGCATAATAATCTTCATTTTCAGCTTCAACGGCTATCACAATTGGTTGTTTCATGTGTTCAACCTCTTTACCATGCTCTATCACTACAAACAAGTTGTCTTTCACTTGGTTTGTGTATGCAAATGAGCTTCTCTTCTCACCAAACAATAGCTCATCAATAAGGTGTTTCTCATGCAATAGATTTGACCACTCTTCATGAGATGAATAGTTTTCATCAAATTTGACTTCACATGTATTTGTTTCAATGATACTTTCTTCCATAAGGCTTTCATTGTCATGGGTTGCTTTACACTTGTCTTCATTAGCTTTAGCACGTTCTAGTTCATCAACAATTTTAGTTGTTGAATTCATCAAATCACTACATACTGCATCATTGGCATTTTCCTCATTATCACATGCTACATTATTATCAGCTACAGACACACTTTCATCATCAATCATTGTAATTTCAATGCTACCATTTTCAGTCTCTATTTCAGTTACAAAGCTTTTAACACAATCATCATTTTCAACAACAATATCTTCATCAACTTCATGTTTCTCACTCCACTTCATATTGTACTTCATTAAAAGAATATTCCAAAATATTTTTGCACTGTATACTTCACCAAATTCACCTCTTCTCTTATCATAGAAATTGATACGACCTTCATTTTCATAATGCAATAAATCTACTAACCATAGTAATTTTTTCATTTTAGTTTCCCAAGGTTCATCATTTATACCTGAGAAGAATGGAAAATTTGGCATCACTATTTCATCAAATTCTTCATTGATTTGGTCCAACACTACATTCTGATCCTCAATCATGGGTTCTTCATCTGCAACTATAAACACATTATACTTATCTACAACAGAATATAATGATTCTTCCTGCTGATTCTTCCTCCTCATCTGTTTCAATAGGTCTTCAAGTCACGATTCTTCCTCTATTAGAATAATGAAGACACGTCTAGAAAATTATTAAAATAGAATGTTGTTGTGAGTTTGTTTTATTAGTACGCAAATTGAGGTTGTAGGTTGTTTGAGATCCGATTAGATAGGATTAAGATCTAATCCTCTCATAAACTATATATGTAATTGTTTTCTCTCCTTAATGGAAGATGTGTGAGCTCTGTCTCACTAGTGTGTCGTGTTCCTCCGTTTTTTATTTATACGAGATCAGAGCCATCGACTAGGAGGTGCTGGAAGGAGCAGTAGCTGCCCGATTTAGTGAAGGAGGCCTCTACCATTAGTAAAGGAGATACGTTGATGCCATTCGGTTCAGATACACTGCCTTGTATCGGAAAAATACCCTTCCTGGATCGATGGGCTTCCTTTTAATAGGGAGACCACGGGCGCTGTCACCTTCACGGGCTGTCATTTCTCAGATTCACACCCATACCTGAGGGAGGAAGTTGTCACCTTCAATTCATGTGCACGCAGTTTGGAGAGTCGATGCCAGCCTCGACCAAATCAATGATCATTGGGTCGTTGGGAGTAGTGTGGGCCACATAAGGTTAATTCTGCGTGAAGAGATGTGCAAAGTGAGCACGCATACAGGAGCTCGTCACTTTCAATTCGAGTAGATCACGCTACACCAGAGGTTTGTTTCCCTATTGTTCTTGTTGTTTCTCCACCTGATAGCTCACGATTTGGTACTTTGATGGCTGTTTAAATAGCTATCTGGTATTTTTATGTGGTCGGAGTTTGCATTCTCTTTAGCACTCGCAGGAGATCCCTGTTGAGTATTTGTTTGAGTATTTTCACTGGAGATAGTTGTTATTTGAATTTTGTGCAAATTTAAATAGCATTGAATTATTTGTTAGAGAATATGGCGAATCCTCTTGCCGATTCATATTTGAATGAATCCCCAAATCTTGATGGTGAAAACTATGTAAACTGGAAGTTTAAGCTGACCACCATTCTTGAGGCGTATAGCCTATGGACGATTGCCAAAGGTGATGAGCCCAAACCAACTGTTGCTGCCTTGATTCCAGATTGGGATAGGCGAGAGATGAAAGAAAAAGTGTTGTTGTGGATGTATGTAAAGGACAACATCATTCCTCATATAAGAGACTGTAAAACTTTAAAACAGACTCGGGACGTCCTCAAAGGTTTGTTTGAAACCTCCAATGCAAACCACATTTTATTTTTAAAGACTAAGCTACTATCTATTAAAATGGAAGCCAATGAAAGCATAAGCAATTTTGTTTCCAGAATTAAAGATTTAAGTGATAAGTTGGGTGACATTGGTGAAAAAGTTTCTAGTAGCGATTTAGTAACTGTTGCTTTGAAGGGTTTAGTCCAAGACTATAAAGTCTTTATTTTAGCACTCTCAGCTAGACAAACGCCTCCTACATTTGATGAATTGGTTGGGATTCTTCTTCAAGTGAAAGAGAGAATGAAGAATTTTGATCTGGATTCAAGTGGCTCAGATTTGGCGTTGATTGCAAGAGGCAAAAGATCATGCCGTGGGACAGGAACAGAGGCCGGTTTCAAGCAAAGAAGAAAAGTATGACACATCTTGATTCTTATGTAAAGAGAAATATTGAATGTGATTATTGTGGAAAACCTAGACATCTCGCTAAACATTGCTATAGAAGAAAGAATCATGAATCAAATTAGAGACATAGAAGGCATAATGGAAATTTTGTGAATAGAGACACCTCAGTTAATGATGGATTTATAAATCTTAACTTGTTTATTTCTGAAGCTGCATTGACTACTGAAACTAATGATGAGACTGCTTGGTTCATAGATTCTGGTGCATCAACTCATATGACTCGTAATAAAGAATGGTATGATGAATATTATGAGAAAACTGATGGCACACACATTTACCTAGGAGATAACATATCACATAAGGTCCAAGGCTATGGAGTAATAAGTGTGAACTTACCTAATGGACAATTGAGACAAATTCATAATGTGATGTATGTTCCCGGTATTAAAAAGAATTTGATATCTATTTCAACTATCACTGATAATAATCTAAAGGTGGAATTTGGTAAGTTGAGATGTGTTGTGAAAGATGTCCAGAATCACTATAGGGTTGTTTCCACAGGTACCAGGGTTGGTGGATTGTATAAATTGGATGTGACAATGAAGCGTCATGTTGCATTGACATCCACAGCAATGTCAACATAAGAGTTATGGCACCACAGATATGGACACCTAAATTACAATGATTTGATGTTGTTACAACGAAAAACTATGGTAGAAGGTCTTCCTGCTATGAAGAATGATCAATTTCCATGTGAAGCATGTGCACTTGGTAAACAACATAGAGAGGAGTTTCATGTTCATACAGAGAAAAGACAAACATACATTCTTGAATTAATTCATATTGATGTATGCGGACCTATGCAAACTAGGTCACTTGGTGGGGCTTCCTACTTTCTTATTTTTGTTGATGATAGATCTAGATATACATGGTTCTATTTCATAAGGAGTAAAAGTGATGTATTTGAGTAGTTCAGAGAATTCAAAACTATTACTGAAAAACAAACAGGAAAATGTATTAAAGTTCTTAGATCTGATCAGGGTGGTGAATATACATCAAGTGCATTTAAAAGTTACTGTAAATTTCATGGGATCCAACAACAGTTTACAGTACTTCATACACCTCAACAAAATGGTGTTGTTGAGAGGTGGAACAGAACACTGGTGGAGTGTGTTCGCAGTATGCTTCATGGTAAAAACATTTCTAATGGTTTTTGGGCAGAAGCCATTAACATTGTTGTTTATTTAAAGAATCGTAGTCCAACTAAGAAATTAGATTTCCAAACTCCTTTTGAGATTCTTTATGATGATAAACCTGATGTCAGTCATTTAAGAGTATTTGGATCCACTTCTTTTGCACATATTCCAAAGGATGAGAGAAGGAAACTTGATGCAAATTCAATCAAGTGTGTTTTTATTGGGTATTGTACTGATAAAAAAGCATACAAATTGTTTGATCCCAGTTCACATAAATTGTTTGCAAGTAGAGATGTGTTGTTTCATGAGAATGCAGATAAAGTTGATACAATGAATGACGCAGATGCTTGGCATAATGATAGTGATAAACATGTCAAAATAGATGAAATGGTTAAACATGAACATGAATAGGTACAGGTACAGGTTCAAGAATGAAATGAAAGCAGTATGGACACTTCAAGCAGTCAGGATACATCAAGTGGAGAACAGTCACCACAGAACAAGAGACGAGATGAAAGTAGTGAAGGACCAAGAAGGTCATCACGACAAACTCAACCACCTATAAGGTATAAAGACTATGCATTGATGTCTCATGTCATGAATGTTGTAGAACCTGTAAACTATGATCAAGCTAAAGAACATGAAGAATGGAGAAATGCTATGAATGATGAATACGATTCTCTTATGAAAAATCAAACATGGGAATTAGTTGAGCTGCCTGAAAACAAAGTCCCTATTGGAAACAAATGGTTGTATAAATCTAAATTTAAAGCAGATGGTAGCATTGACAAATATAAGGCAAGATTAGTTGCAAAAGGATATTCACAAAAGGAGGGAATTGATTATGAAGATACTTT
>SNQJ01S0174396.1:8891-19866 GCA_010110895.2 Picea sitchensis | reverse complement strand
GAAAGAGTCCATTTTAGATAGTGTATGGAATGAAGCTAAGGGGAGTGTTAGAGTTAAGATATCTGGAGAAAAGTGAATTTAGAAGGATTGGAGCCGAAGACTTCGCTGCAGAAATGCAGGAGCTTCATAATCATATCAAAGAGCAGTTGCGGAGGAGAAACAACAAATATAAGAGTAGAGTTGATCAACATAGGAGGAAACTTCAATTTGAAGTGGGAGATCAAGTTCTAGCACATCCTAGGAAGGAGAGGTTCCCAAGAGGAACATATAACAAATTGAAGCTGAAGAAGATAGGACCGTGCAAGATCCTAAATTTTTTTGGTAAGAATGCTTATGAGATAGAGTTGCCAGGAGATGTGGGTATATCCTCCATATTCAACATTGCAGACCTATATCCTTACAGGGAAGATAGAACCAGAGGATCGGAAGATCAAAAAGAGATCTAGTGGGAAAAGAAGATGCCTATAGAAGAAAATCTGCATATGGAGAAGATCGTAGATCAACGGATTGGTAAGAATACCAAGAGAAAAACATATTTTGAGTATTTGGTCAAATGGAAAGGATGCCCAATAAAAGATGCCAGTTAAGTAAATGAAGAAGATATCCAGAAGCATGGAAAGTTTGTATAGGAGCTCATGGACGGGAGTCCATGAATTTTTCATCCAGAGGAGTATGATGCAGGAGCATTACCAACAAAAACGTGAGTGGAGGACAACTAAGCACACTAACACACATTTTGAAATAATCTATAATTAAAGGAGGCGTATCACGCAAATGTTCTAAAAGGATTGTAATTAAAGAACATCTTTAATGTTTTGAAGTGAACGATCTCATGAGATTGTTGGAGAATGTGTTTTCTTTTAATGAAGTTGCGTGCAGTATAGATTCAATGTGTTTGATCTTATCTGTCTACCACAAATATTTATTGTAATAAATCCTAAGTAGTTGAATGCTTTTAATTCGATAGGATAGCTCTAGAGTAGTTGGAGGGAAAGGATTGAAGAGCCCCTCTTGTATAAATATTTGTATTGTTTCCCATAACAGGCTATTGAATCTATTGTATAGGTCACCGATAGTTGTTTTTGAATCTATTGTATAGGCTGCTAAAGTTGTTGGCATTCTAGCTGCCGATAGTTGTTGTAGAAGTTGTTGAAGCTTATAAAAGTGTATGAGCACATGTATATTTTAGTTGAATGAATATAACAGAGGAGCATTGTCCCCAATGTCTAGTGTTGTTGTGTCTATCTGAATGAATGAATGGTAGGATTTTTATCTATTTGAAATTCTCTGCTATTTCATGTGTTTATGTTATGGATGCATTTACATGGTTGAATGTATGAGCTTGTGAGAATTTAGATAAGTTTTCAATTGTTTCTCTTCTACGAGCAAGTGCAAGTGTGCATAGTGTCTGCAAGGTGTGCATTGACAGAGTCTATTTCAACTCATAAGCTCAAAAGAGATAACGTGAAACTTATGTCTACAAAGAGTGCATAGTGTCCACAAGGTGTGTGTGATAGATTCCATAGTGACTTAGAAAGTTCTGCAGAGATAGTTTGAGAGTGAAAGTAGGAGGAACCTCACTCAACTCCATATTGTTCAGAGGGAACAATAGAGCATGGAAGGATTGTTGCAAGGAGTGCACAGTCATCCTTCAAGAGATTAAGTTGAAGGAGGTTGTCCGCAAGGTGCACACATAATTGATACTTAGCCAGGTATCAAAGGAGTCATTCTGAAGAAATTAAGAGTTTTGGGGAGAAGAAAGTCCAAGGAAGGTAACTTGGATTTGTGCATGCAGAGAGTGTATATTGTCCGCAAGGAGTGCGCGATGAAGTCTTTTAAATCGAAAGCTCAGGAGGAGTAGCAGAAGCCATCCACAGAGAATCTAAGGCATGGAGGAGGACCTGTTGCAAGGCATGCACAGGTAGAAATTCAACTAAGTGTCGAAAAGAGAACTCTAAGGAGGAAAAAGTTTGAGAGAATAAGCTTAAGAGGGAGAGTGACAAGAAATATTCAAAGGGAGGATCCCTTTAAGGTTTCCCAAAGTTAACAAATAAGATCTGTCCAGGAGGGATTGGGATCATTCCAAACTGTAAGATCTGGGGGAAGTTGCACTAGGTTAGTCGTGAAGCACTTCGACATTTCGGAGTTCAGAGTTTTTAAAGTGTTGAGAAGTGGGATCGTTGAAGTCACAAATTCGTGAGACAAATCTTAATCGTTGGCTGTGAGGAGGACATGTAGAAACGGATTAGAAAATCTAGGAGATAGAGGTTCAGAGAAGTTGCATGTGGAGTAGGTTAAATTTTGCAAAGTCATGAAACCCGAAGTACAACTGGACCGTCAAATCCAGGGAGACACGCGGCAGAGATCCGTGAATTTGGGGAAAAGTGTTTCGGAAGGAGACCAGGGTGGAGGTCGCAATATTTTCAAAGCCCGAACTTGCAAAGGGGTTGCCCAAGGTTATAGCATGTGGTCACATAAGATAAAGAGTAGCACGGGGCTAGCACTCGCAAGGCTGGTGTTGCCAATCGCCAGGGAGAAGCGTCATGGGAGATCTAGACCTGTAGGTGAAATCAGAGGGACCTGTGTGTATTGATTGTTCAAGGTTCGTTGAAGGCTCGAAGAACCAATTCGGTTCAAGGAGTTCGAAGATCCAAGACCGAGAGGTCGCATAATCCCCAGGAGGGAAGGGGGGCTGCATCAATTATGGAGGAATGAATTTTTTCCAGACATACTCAGAAACTTCACTCCATCGATTGAAGTTGTATTCATACATGTTGCAATCTATATATCGATCGACACAGCTTGTATTTGTTTCTTATACTTTTTTTATTCTACAAGCATACATAAATCTTTACACGAAATAAATAATATCTCACAAAACAGATAAATAATATACTCTCACTCACACGAATCTACTCTACTCTACTCTTACAATAACATATTACATATTTATTCTTGGGCCCTCTAGTGAGGGAGATACTTCCAACAACCTGCATTGATACCAACTTAGCAAATCAATATGCAAAAAACAATTATATATGTATTTTATTTATCAATCAAGCACATATTTGTACAATAATGTTTACTCAACAACATAACAAACTCATGAGGAAATATCTCAATCACACACACATAAATAGGATTTGATAGTTGGAGAAGATCTCTCACAACTAACTAGATCTAACAAATCCAAACCAATCTATAATGTAAGCATTAATTGTAACATGATTTGCTAATGGATTGTTAAGGAAAATGAAATAATTACATCAGTAGTTAATTAGTTTGTTTACAGGAAAGTTGCAAAGAGGATCTTAAGATACATTGCAGGAACAACCACTTATGGTTTGTGGTACATAGATGCAGAACATTATATTTTCACTGGTTACACTGAGAGTGATTTTGGATGTAGCATTGATGACAGAAAAAACACTTCTGGATACGCTTTTCTTTTTTTTGCAACAATCTGATTTCATGGGCTTCCAAGAAGCATCCCATAGTTTCTCTATCTTCTGCAGAATACATCGTTGCAACTAAGAACCTATGTCAATTTTCTGTGATAAAAATTTTGCTATTGCCTTATCAAAGAATCATGTTTTTCATAAAAAAGTAAACATATTAATACACGGTTCCACTTCATTCACGAGTTTGTCAAGAATGGTGATATTTCACTCAAGTTTTGTGGGTCTAAAGAACAACTAGTTGATATCTTCACCAAGCCATTGGGAAGAATTTCTTTTGAGTCTCAACGACAATCTTTAGGCATTCTCGGTTTAAAGAATGTAGCCCTCTAGATTAAGATTAAGAGGGAGTGTTAGAAGCAATAATATTTTGTTTGTTAAATATCTAGTTATATTTTCGTTGCATAACGTTTCTAGCTGGTTAATAAATTGGATCATAACATTCAATAATCTAATGTATAAATACTATGCAACTAATATGAAAAGTTCTTCAAACCTCAAGCTTTGAAAGTCAATCTATTTTATCTATTTTATGTATTTTTTTTTTGTCTTTGTCCATAATTTAACATGGTATTAGAGCAAGTATGGGCCTCACTCCATCACTGGAGGGCCTAGGGACCCATGAATATGGAAGTCGCTCCCGTTGAAAGAAGAGGCTTACCAATCGATGTTGGAACTGTTGTTGCATATCAGAGGAAGATAAGTTAGGGTTTTGTGCTGGAAGAAGTTTCTTGTCTGACCCACGAAGAGTCAGAACATGCAAGAGAAGAAAAGCCCCCAAGTTGGCCAATCGTGAGTTCAGAGAGGTTTGAGAGGTACCCATAAGCCTTTGTGGAAGTTGGGTTTAATAAAAGAGCCGCCAACTCTCTCAACTGGAGAAATAATGGAGAAATTAAAATGTTGTTAGGAAGATGTTATTGAGTTGTTACATGTTTGCATAAGTTTGATATGAAAGTGGTTTGAGATCTTATTTTATAGGATTTTGTTCTAAAGTCAGTTTGTTGTTATACAACTATATATGTAATAGATTTCTAATCAATGATGCAGAGTGTGTGAGCATAGTATCACTTGTGTGAGCCCTTCTGGCCTCACTGTTTTGATGTGTTATTCTCCAATTTCAAGTTGGTATCAGAGCATTGGTAAGGAGATCTATCTGTGAATAGCGTGGAGAAGAGGCGTGCAGACTAGATCTATGTTGGCGTGACTCATTGTTGCTCACAATTGGTGAGACTTTGTTGTATATTTCAGCCTTGGCAGCTCTGCAATATGAGAAGTTTTGAGTGTCTCTCGGAGACGTGAAAGTGGTCGTCGCATGGGAGTCGTTGTTGCTGCCCAATCATTGCCAAAGAGACGAATTGACTAGAGAAGTCGTTGCAAGGTGAAGGGTGACTGTTATAGTTGTGTGTGGGTTTCTGATTACATGTCACTGGGAAGAGGTATCGCCCATGAACTACAGAGATCGTTGATATTGGAATATGCGTGGATTACAAGCGCGTGGATTTATTTCTGCATGTGATTTATCTCCTAGTGGAAGAGAATTGTTGAATTGAGAATGGTTGATTGAAGCTGTAATTTTTATTTTAGAATTGAGAATGAGCCTTCCATCTGCATTGGTGCACTGACAATGTGAAGCTGCGGTCAATTGTCGTTTGTTGTGGGGGAAAGTGAAAATAAGATAGGCCCAAGTGAAAGGCGTGGAGATATCTGTCCCGGAGAGAAAGTGGGATTGTGAACAAGACTGCAATTTAATTCAGAGCGAGATTGCTCATGTTTCCATTCACAAAGAAGAGAGACACTGGTGTTTTTTGAAGGTAATCTGCATGGAGGAAAAGTACCAACCAGTCGCCATAGGAACCTTCATTGTTGAGCTCTTCGTGTGTCTGTGTGTTTGTTGCATGGAGCATTTTTCTACCTGTGTAGAAGAGAATCGTGGTAGAGGAGTTGTCTATGAGTTGAATCTTCTAGTGATTGTGTGGAGGGTGTTTCCTATTGAAGAGGGCCACCACTGTTGGTGTAGCTTCTGAAGGGGGCAGAAGTAAAAAAACACACAGTAAATAACAAACAAAGAAATTGTATTGCTCAATCTAATTAATGCATATACATCTCCCTTGTATTTATAGTGGCCATGGAAGACTCTGGAGAATCGAGAGAGTTCTCGGAGGGAAATATCTAGAACCGTAGGTGGATGTCGATGGAGCTCTCTTGAAGTTTGGTGGTTGTTGGTAGGTAGAAATTAATACCTCCAACACTTCCCCCTAATTTCTACCACTAATTACATTTTACATAAACATTTATAATGCCCAATGCTTCTTTCAAATAATAAAAATAGTCTTGTGCTAAAGCCTTTGCAAGTTGCTCCTTTGATCTGCAATGTCCCCTCCTTAACGAATACATGTCTTGGCTAGGTCTTTATCTGATTCATGTCATCATCTTCAGTTTCTATCTTCATATGGTTGGGCTTCCTTCAATTTTCTACTTTATTTTACTAGCTTCCCCTCATCATAAATCTCCTTGGGATTTTATGGCTTATCCCTAACAATAACAATGCTCAGGAACCATCACACCAAGTGGTTTCTAGTTGACCACAAACTTTGCTTATTGGTGGTTTTGCCTAACCACGAACCTTGCATGATGGAGAAATTGATTTACACAACACACACTCACTTGAGATTCATCCTCAAACATTTTTTGTTTCTTCTTTGTACCTACATAACATTGATTAATGCTCACACTTTTGCATCTTCCTTTTGCACCTGCAAACAACTAATCATTGATGTCCATATAAAAAGAGATCCATCTATCGAGATAAATGGGTGCCATTCGCTGTACTCGCCAGTTCTCTAGGTATCATTTTCATGTACATGGTTCATCAATACATTAGATTCCTTTAGTCATAACTTGGTCTCAATCAACTCACACTCTGAGATTACTTAATCTCACATTTCTCCCCTTAATCAAAGATCTAACTTCTCTGATCACCATCAAACTTAGATACGAGTACACCTGCCACCCTTGTACCTACTTAGTGGTTAATTCCACAACTTGATGCCACATCCACTCTTTATGCCTAAGAGGGATACATGCTACATGATCACTCTAATCCATGTAGGCCTGTCTCAATAGAGCTTTCTAAACACTTGGGGAATATAGCTTGCCTTTCCTATGGCTAAGCTTTACAACTTTGGACCAAAAACTTCTTGGGGAATATAGCTTGCCTATGCCTATGGCTAAGCTTTACAACTTGTACCAAAAAACTCTAGGGTGTCGGGTACTACCGATCATGCACCCCTTACAACATATATGCATCATTTCATCTCAGGTACAAAAATTCCACATTCTTTACTAAATGCCCAACAAATTACAAGCCCATTACATATGCCCATTTACATCTCATCATTAAGCATTACATAACTTCATTCAGAGTCTTCTATGTTCTTTACCTCTTCCAACGAGAGTCTTTCTGCCTTGTCTTTCACCATCCATTTTTTGTCTTCTATCACCCTTTGTCTTCTGCATCATGAGTCTGTCTTTTATGTTTTACATTGCTTCTTGCATCTTGTTTTTCCTTTCAATATACTTCATGGATATGTTTCTTGTTGGAGTTGATCAAGATCCAACAAAACAACCTATGACAATGGATTGACAAACTTAATTGACGCACTACTTGTCATGATTTTATATCACTTAACATTTGATTTGGAGCCAAATTTTGACTAGCTTAATGGACAAACTCTCACTTAGCACTCATTTTGACTCCTCTTTTACATTCAAAACTCCTTTTCACAAAGCTTTTAAACTCATTCACTTGACCTCTCACTTGAACTTGACTCCAACCTCTTACAACTTAACTTAATTTTCCTTCATACTAAACCCCACATGACCATTCAAAGCACTTTTCTATACAACCCTTTTACCAATCGAAAGGAGGACTTTTTACATACACTAGTATGACAATCTTTATAAATGTGACCAAAACCTTTATCTCCAAGTCAAATTTCTCAAAACCCTCGTCTCCATGGCCATTAATCTTCCTCAACAAAATAACAGAGACAAGCAAAGCCTCAGCCGCCCTCTGTATAGAAACTTATAGAAGCAAACCCCAAGTCCTATGGCAGAGATAAATTTGCTGGGGCGTAAGACCCGCGGAGAGTTTTAAACCCATAACCTCCATAGAAAAAACCTTCAAAAACATGGTTGAAGTCAGGCTTATTCCGTAGACAATTGAATGGTTGCATCCGGTTCCATTCAGAAGAAACAACAGAGCTTCAGAGAACCAAGAAAACACCAGTTACGTCTTTTGCCATATATTGCCAAATGCCTGTGCGTTCCCCTTGGTTATTACGGAAACAAGCAGGTCTGCCCCTGCTATAATAACACGAAGACAAATCAAAGCGGTCGCAAATGCCCCTGCAGCTTGCAATGCCACTCCGCAGCATGGATCGCCCACCTCAGATTGCGTGGATGCGTACAGGGTATCTGAGGCTACTCGACCACCTGCCTATGAATCAAGGTTGTTTCAGCAGATTAACAGTAGAAATGCACCGCCGACCTTGCCTTCAAACGAGCACGTATATATTTTAGCAGGAAATCACGGCAATATCTTCACACCAAACAGATCCTCGGACCTCCTCTGGAGCATCAACATCAATATTAAGTGAAACGTATTCTGCGGACTGACGGACGAGCAAAAATCTCAGCGACAAACTCTTCAGCTCCCACGACTCTCCTCAGCATCACGCGGGACCTCCTCCACGTACTCTCCACTGGGTGACTCCTCTTAGGATCCTGGGCTCTCCCTCACGGGAGTTAGCTGAGTCTTGTGCTCTGATATCAAATGAAAGGGGCAGAAACAAAATAACACACAGTAAATAGCAAACACAGAAATTGTGTTGTTCAATCTGGTTAATGTATATACATCTCCCTTGTATTTATAGCGGTGATTAATGTATATACATCTCCCTTGTATTTATAGCGGTCATGGAAGACTATAGAGAATCTAGAGAATTCTCGTAGGGAAATATCTAAAACCT
The DNA here is from genome assembly GCA_010110895.2 of Picea sitchensis. Classification (NCBI taxonomy): domain Eukaryota; kingdom Viridiplantae; phylum Streptophyta; class Pinopsida; order Pinales; family Pinaceae; genus Picea; species Picea sitchensis. The sequence continues at coordinate 11,378 of SNQJ01S0174396.1, read as the reverse complement.
TAGGTAGATGTCGGTGAAACTCTCTCTAAGTATGGTGGTTGTAAAAGTATGGTGGTTGTTGGTAGGTAGAAATTAATACCTCCTAACAGCTTCCTTATAAGCAGAGCAAAGAGGGGGTCGTTGAGGGATAGACATATGAGCAGAGGTAATTTGCAGCCGCTGAGAAGTGCGCAGAGAGTAAGACGCCATTTGGAGCGTGGAGACGCTTGATGTCTGGTGTGAACTCAACAGTGGTGTTGTCACGTGGAGAAACTTGTGCGAGGAGCTGGGTGCTGGACCTGTCAAACCAAATCGTGCTGCATAGAGCTACATGTTGAAGATGTGAAGGAGCCTGGGATATATTGCAGCCTCAAATCACTCCCACTCGTGCAAATCGCTGTTGCTTGAGAATTCTTTTTATTTTCTTGACAATCGCTGATAGAAAATCCCTCATTTTCCTTGGAATTCCGTTGTGTTGATTCTGTTGGAATTCCGTTGTGTTGAGTGTGGATCGGTCGATGTTACTCTTCCAGTCATGACATTGTCGTTGCATATCGAATGGAGATCCCGAGGATGTGAGAAAGTTGTGGGCGGTTTCAAGAAGCGATGTGAGTGTGAGTATTTTCATTAGAAGCCAAGATAGCCATGGTGCTGAGTATTGCTTATACGTTTCTCTGCATGTAGGAGATTGGATTACTGATCCGCTGTGTTATTTTGATATCCGTTGTCTAAGGATTCAATTGCTGGCGTGAAAGAGAAATATTGCTGTTGTTGTTGGAAGATCGTTTGCATACCTTGAATATCAGAGAGTGAGCCACCTGTGAATGAGAGGTGTGCTTAGAGCTAAGGCAAGGCGGTCTTAGAGCCAAATTCCTGAAGAGGAAGTGTTGCTGTGTAAAAGTCGTCGTTGAGGGACCTCAGTCACCAAGGGGAACTGTGTGTGTGGATGATGTCCAGGTTGAAGGACGTTGTGAGGAGTTGTCGCTGATACTGTCACTGTTTGTTTTATTGCTATTGTTGGAGGAACCCAATTATATCTAAGGCTGGGATCCAGAAGCCGATCCAACATTTTGTTGATTCCCAAGATCTAGAGCCACTCATTGAGTGGTAGCGCCTAGATACTGTTGACAGGCGTGTTTTTTGCCAAAGAAATGGCATCGGTGTATGTCGACTCTGTGCAAAGGTGACCAAGAAATAGAAGAAGATGTGGAAAGAGAAGGCTCAACTCACTGAGTTTGTTATTGCTCGCACGAGTGCAGGGGCATAATTTTGAGAGGGAAAATCTAAGTGAAAAAGATTCCCGTGTCTGCATTGAAGTGAAGCGTTGGCTCATTGCTTCCCTAGGATCTCGTGGAGAAAAGAGCCGCAACTTAGAAATCGAGAGGGAAGCCATTGCACAAGATTCACACACAAAGAAAAGAATGTATTACAGAGACAAATGGAGGTTACATATATAGCATTCAGATCATTGACTCTTAACAATCTAGATCCTAAGAAAGTGGATCTGATTAGCTGAAAATAGTTAACCTAGAAACTCACAGTTACAACAGCTAACTTACAGTTACAACAGCGGTAAGGCTAACTCACAGTTACAACAGCTAACTCACAGTTACAACAGTTGTAAGACTAACTCACAGTTACAACAACTGTAAGCATTATTTCTAACACCGCATTGACATATTGTAGAATAAATTTGGTGTTTGTGCTTAATGAATTTTTAAGTTGGTTTTCATTTCTTTGTAGGCCACTGAAGCAAATATGTTCCACAGTATTGAGCACGCGTGGAGCACTGTTGTTTTTTGGTGCAAGAAATTGTTGTTCATTGATCATTGTCGTGACTTGAAGACCTATTGAAACAGATGAGGAGGATATAAATAAAAAACAGAGGAACACGACACACCAGTGAGACGGAGCTCACACATCTTGCATTAAGGAGAGAAAATCAATTACATATATAGTTTATGAGAGGATTATATCTTACTCCTATATAATCGGATATCAAACAACCTACAACCTCAATTTGCTTACTAATAAAACAAACTCACAACAACATTTTATTTTAATAAGTTTCTAGACGTGTCTTCATTATTCTAACATCCCCCTTTAATGAAGAAATTGATTTTCTATCACTCCTAACTATTTCCTGCATTTTTCAAAGTTCATCTTTCCAAGAGGCTTGGTAAAGATATCAGCCACATTATCAGTGGTATTACAATAGATCGAGTCAATTTCCTTTGAATGTATCTTTTCTCTTACAAAATGATGTTGAATTTCAATATGTTTGATTCTGGCATGATAAATTGGGTTGTGTGCCAATTTAATAGAACTTTGATTGTCACATTTGAGAATACTTGGTTCCATTTGTTTATTGCCAATATCTTCAAGAATTCTCCTTAACCAAACAGCTTCACAAGTAACATTGCATAGAGCTTTGTACTCAGCTTCTGTTGATGATAAAGAAACAGTTGGTTGTTTCTTACTGCTCCATGACACGACTCCTGTACCTAT
>SNQJ01S0174395.1:0-18065 GCA_010110895.2 Picea sitchensis | reverse complement strand
CTTTCCTATTATTAGAAGATATGATCCCTTCAAATCCTCCACACATCTCTCACATATCTTAGATATGATATGCCATCCAAATCTTCCATGATCTTCTCCTTTGAATATGCTTGATTGTCCCAAATATTCTTCAAATCTTCAAAGCTTGAAGATGAAATTCGATTTTGAGGCTAGGCAGTAATATTTGACTTTGTTAAAATATTCACATATGCCTGCACACATCATCAAACTCATCCAACCTTGATATATAATGAAAATATGTTATTTTTCTAATATTTAATCACAAATTCGCTTATAATACTAAAATGAATACAATGGAAAATAATAAGGAGAAACCCAAGTATCATTATGGAAATGGTATGATGGAATTTTAATTGGACGATGAAATGTAAGGAATAGTGAAGGAAAAAGAGGATATAAATGTGACATTTCTGAGGCCCAACACTTGCCTACTCATGGCCATGAACACTTTTTGGTATATTTTCCACATGGATCTACATTGTATTCTTGGTAGCCATGTATGCAAAGTCAGTACATAATGTAAATAAGCAATTGAGTTCATCCAGCTGGTTCTCTACCACTCCACTTCTGGGTTATTTATAATGTATTTCGGCCATCACAGATACTCCTCTAATCTCACACATTAGGGGGAATTTGTTATAGCAAGATTTGCCTCACCATTGTTATCTTGCACAGAGGGCTTTTTTCCATTTCCCTATGCAGACTTATCAACCCCTTTTTGATAAATCCAGAGCCAAAAATATATATATTTCCACATATACGCTCCCTAACTGCTTTTCATGATGCGTATACACTTGTTGCTCCACTACAACTTGCATATATCAGGATTTGTGCCAGAAAATACAAAATGAGGTCAGGTTTCCATGTCACGACAGAAGATCTCTGATCCTTGGCTTTCCATATATTGGAAACATTCTAACTCAGCCCTTCAATTCCATTCTAGAGGCTATAAGAGCACAATTTTGAGCTATGGAAAAAAAGAGATAAAGCATTCAACTTTGAGAGCAAAGTTACTATGGAGAAATTACTTCATATTGACTCTGCATCCCTTTGTCCCTCAAGTCTGAACACAGTGTTCAGCCCCCAAGCTCTTTCCTTATTTTCAAGAGGACCTCATTACCTCTCTGTTGTGAGATTTCCTTTGGTGGAGGATTGAAGTGGTGGAGACCCAATTGGAAGGAACTTGGTTTCTTGGTTTTGAACCGTGCCGACACGGAATTCTGTAATGTTGATACTTTTGTTGATCAATTATTAATAGAAATACTCCTTTCTCGTCCTATCGATATCTTGCAAATATATGATTATTATCCATGGGCATGTTTGTAATGTTTATTAATGGATTGTGCTATCTGATGTGCTAACTCATTTTATATATTGTCACTATATACTTGCATCGCTTTTTTGTTGAGAACTTTTTGCAGGTGTAAATCTTTGGGTCAAAGTGCTCAACGGTGGAACGACATCAAACGATTGGATCGACGTAGGATTATTCCTCGTATTGCACATTATTTTATATAGCACATGTTGGAATTGAGTTGATTTCTGCAGTCATACATGTCTGTTGTGGTTTACCCTTGGTCGTAGAGAGTTTTTCCCTTGTAACAGTCGGGTCCCTGCATGCTCAATCCNTCGTCCTATCGATATCTTGCAAATATATGATTATTATCCATGGGCATGTTTGTAATGTTTATTAATGGATTGTGCTATCTGATGTGCTAACTCATTTTATATATTGTCACTATATACTTGCATCGCTTTTTTGTTGAGAACTTTTTGCAGGTGTAAATCTTTGGGTCAAAGTGCTCAACGGTGGAACGACATCAAACGATTGGATCGACGTAGGATTATTCCTCGTATTGCACATTATTTTATATAGCACATGTTGGAATTGAGTTGATTTCTGCAGTCATACATGTCTGTTGTGGTTTACCCTTGGTCGTAGAGAGTTTTTCCCTTGTAACAGTCGGGTCCCTGCATGCTCAATCCGGTGATCCTATGGATCAACGCTGGATCGACAGTGATTCATCTATCTAGCCATAGATAGCATCCATGGAAGCATGACAGCAAGAGCTTAACGCACACATTAACCTCTTGGCGCCTTCCAAAATGCGATATCTTCATTACGTTCAGGACAGTGGACTGTGTGAGGTCCATAGTCCATGGTTGGGGGATTATCCTTGACTTATTCCCCTTTGTCATAGTCAAATACCTTTGAGGAGCAAGCATGTTGTAGTTCTTTCAATCCCCTAGGTTGAAATCGCTGAATTTTAATGCCATGATATTATCCAGTTGTGATCGAACTGCACGCATCCCCTTCGGGAGGTACATAGTAACCAGAGTGTAATCGAAGTCCCTTGGGACACTGTCACGAATCACTGCGCTAGCCAGAGGCTTGATGTAGTCGGGCAAGATAGTCGGTATTAACTTTGTGTTCGCCAAGTCATCTCAATGCTTGGTTATTTTCTTGGCTGCAACTCATGATGGAACAGATCCGCGAGAAGTTGATGGGGAGACTTGGACTCTTCGCATCGATGAAGCTTGAATTCCTACGAACATTAATTTGTCGGCCATCAGATTGATTAGAACTTCTTCAACCGACTTTTCTATGGTCCTGAGTTCGTCCGACATGCACTCTCTCAATTGGATAACTCAGGTCGATGAATGAATGCTCAATGTAATAGAACAAGTGTCGAAATATCAGTAAACACAACGCGGTATAAATGAGTTCTTTTGTTGGCTCAGATACAATTCACGAAAGTGTTCTCGGTGCAACAGTCAGCGGACTGAGTAGACAGTGAGGTAACAAATCTCTCCAACGGATAAGAAGCCTTCATCAATGCAGTTATGTCTATTACGACGCGGTCCCAACGGTCCGATGGTGAGATTTCTGGTCATAACTATTGTTCTAACCATTCGGGAGAGTCGGTCTAACGGTCATAATGACTCCAACGGTTATATCGCTCGACCATGGTGAAGTGCCAATCTGAGTTGTTATGATATTCCGCCAAAGTTCAAATTCTGGGGACCTTCCTTCTGCAAAGTCTTCTCTGGACCTTCCTGTAATTTATCCAACTTTTCCTTCTTCTTGTTGAGCTTTCTAGCCTTCTTCCCTGTGATCTACGTTACTGGGTTCCTCTTCCCATTTTGATTCTTATCTCCTCTTAGCATAGTAACTTCATGTTGTTGATGGTCTTTCATAGGGTTCAAGGTCAATACTTCTTCTCTGTCTAGGGTAGGTGATCTTCTTTCCTATGTGGATGGGTTCTTCAAGTCTTTTTGTGTTCTTTCAGCTTCGTCATCCAGATTCCTGGTCTTTAGTAGCTTGTACTGGTTCTCTTGTTCTTCTATCAGGTGTGTGATTCTCCTAGTCATGAAATATTTTAATTCTTGCCTTTTATGTTCTAGGGATTCTTCTTCTTTTCTCTAGATCTAATCTTTCTCAATCCAGGGCTTTCCTAGCAATAAAGCAAATGGAGCGTTATTCTCAAAAAATTTAATAACCTCAAATTCTTCCTCTGTCAAAGTTCTATGAACACTCATAGATATCTAGGTAAGTATTCCACATAGGGTTATTAGTTTTTCTATAAATAATCCTATTCCTCCTAATGAAGGAATCATAGCAGGATTTCCTAAAATTACCCACGTTATTTATGCCATAATATTCACATGTGTTTCCTCATCCAGAACACAGTCTATGTTGAAGTCTCCTATTTTTGTTTCGATGCATTCTTTCTCTTTGAAGATCTCTAATAAGTTGATATCTCTGTGGTCATTCAGGGTTTCTTTCATTTGTAGTAATACAGTATTTGATTCTATCTGGGGTTCTTCCATAGTATTAATTTCTTAGCCTTTCTCAAGGTTTTCTTATCTCATATTCATTCTTTCAACCTTAGCAATCATTCTAGGGAAATCCAGAATGTCATGATCCATAGATTTACAAAAAATACAACTAGGTCTTCTATCAGGGCAATCCTTAGCAAGATGGCCCGGCCTTTTGCAACTGTGTTGTCCCTTCACCAAGTTTTGGGAGATCCTTGGTCAAGTTTGACCTATTTTGGGACTTCGACAACCTATCGAAGGCGGAGTGCAAGATGAAGAAGAGATCGCAGGATCTCGACCCTTTTTGGGTCCTTTTTGGGTCCTTTTTTGGATTTGGGATTATGTAACGGGTATGGGATGTCGGCCCATGGGTTTACCCATGTTTAGGCCTATTTTTTAAAGTATAAATAGATGTCTAGGGAATGTAAGAAAAGAGCATTTATGAATGGATAAGTACTAGATCTATCTGATTGAAGGATTGTAAGTGCTCTATGCATACTGTGTGAGACTTACAGACCTACGTGCAAGTAATTGTAAGAAGGCTTGGTGATTTACCCTAGCTCGAAGAAGGAGGATCTGGCAGAGTGCGTTCAGATCTTTTGTCTTCTGCGGAGTAGGATTTTGATGCTATGTGCCTGTAAGAATCTTGAAAAAGATAATAAATAAGAAGAGTTGGTGGGCGTAGCCCCAGGGTGGAGGTGAACTACGTATATGTTGTGTTGATCTTCTTTGTGCGATGTCTTGATGTGTTTATGTCTTTACTTTCTAAGTGCTTTGATATAGATAGATAGATATGTTTATGCTTTGTGTTAATGATGTATATGGATGTTAGATCTGACCTATGTTAATGTTCTTAGTGCTTGAATCTTCTAGATCTAATCTACCTCTCTATTATAAGTGCTTAGATACATCATATTTGAATGAATGATGCGATCCTATGTTTTATCTGCGGAGTAGATAGTGGTTAAATATTGATGAATTGTCAGTGCTAAGTGCTCTGTTAAGTATTACAATCACATATATGTGTCCTAGCTAAGGTTGCAGACACATGAGTCCTGTAACCACTCCTTCCCTTACCTCAGGTGAGACTTCATATGCTTCATAGATATTGTCGAAAGGGTCGGTAGTTAGGGTTTTGTTGGTGCATTGTTCTAGCATTGAACCCTGAGTCTGCCCCTATGCCAACAAATGGTTCTGTTGTCGGGACGTGAAACTGTGATTGTTGGGAACTAAGGAAGAAGAATCTTTGTGCAAAGATCTATCCTGAAACTGTGAAATCTCTATGCATATATCTGTCGCCCTAGTGCGCAATACTCTACTTAGTTTGTGAAGCTCTTTGCTAAAGAAAAGAAGTCAGATCTGAAGAAAATAGGTAAGATCTGAACGCTTTGTACTCTGATAAAGGTAATAATAGTGAAATGTTTTAGATATAAAATCTTTTTGCTCTGTAGAAGTAAGATAAGTGGAAATTTTGTTTCAAACTTATGGTTCTAGGTATGTTTGATAGATTCTGTCCTAGCTTGAAAACTAGCACACTGATATATGAAAGAAGGTTTGATATGCGTAGATCTGATAAGAATAGTGAAATATATGTTATACATATGCATAGAAAGAATGTTTGGACTAACAAGTGGATGCAGGATCCTAGAAAGAAATGTTTGGAGGTTAGCTAATATGACCCTAGCGTGCAGTACAGAAAGATTTGGGAATAATTTAAAAGAAAGAGAGGATTAACCCTATGTTACAGTTGCAGAAGACCAGGACATCTTGCTAAGGAATGCCCTGGAAGAAGACCTAGTTTTCTTTGTTGCAAATCTATAGACCATGAAGTATTGGATTGCCCTAGAATGATTTCTAAGTTTGAAGGAATGAACACGAGACAAGAAAAACCTAAGGCAGATCCAGAAATGGTAGAACCCCAGAAAGAATTAAAGAAAGTGTTTCTACAGATAAAAGAAACCCTGAATGATCACCGACATGTTAGCTTACCTGATATCTTCAAAGAATAAGAATTCCTTGAAGCAATAATAGGAGACTTCGGCATTGACTGTGTTCTGGATGAGGAAACATGGGTGAATATCATGACAGAAAGAACTTGGGAAGATATAGGAAGGCCTGCTATGATTCCTTCATTAGGAGGAATAGGATTATTCAAAGGAAAGTTGATAAACCTATGTGGAAAGCACACCTGGATTTCTATGAATGCCAATGGAACTTAGACAGAGGAAGATTTTGAGATTATTAAATTTATTGAGAACAGCGCCCCATTTACCATGCTACTAGGAAAACCTTGGATTGAAAGAGATCAGGCCAGAAGGCAAGAAGAAGAAGAAGTTTTAGAGCAGAAGAAGCAAGAGTTAAAATATTTTATGACTACAAGGATAGCACATTTAATTGAAGAACAGAAGAACAAATTGAATCTATTTAACACTAGAGACCCAGATGTCAAAGTTGCAAGAACACTAGATGACCCACAAAAGATTGAAGTACTTGTTCCAGATAAAGAAGAAGTATCACCCTCGAATCTTAGGAAATAATCTCAACAACATGAAGTAACTATGCCAAAAGAAGATAAGAATCAAAATGAAAAAAATCATACCGAGAAAAAACTCACTAGGAATAAAGCTAGAAAGATAAGTAAGAAGAGAGCTAAGATCGACAAGTTACAAAAGGTTCTAGAGTGAACTTCGCAGAAGGAAAATTTGCAAAATTGGAACCTCACCGGGATAACAGAACAACATCACATGGCACGTCTCCATGAGGAAGCAATATATCCATTGGGATCAATATAACCATTCGACCAACCCCCCAAATGGGTAGAAAGGAATTTATGGTTCACCACCAGACTGTTGGATCACGTCGTAATGGACATAACAGAGTTAATGAAGGATTCTCGACCGTTGCAAGCAACCTGTTGCCAAGTTATGTATTTATCTTTTCGTGCCATGCCCCAAGAACACTTTTTATAATCGTGAATCTGAGCCCGTAGACTTGTTGATTTTACACAGTGATCATTGTGTTATTTCCCTCTATCCCATTGCAGTGTCTAAGTTACTCCTCAAACCCGAGATTTTCAACCCCGAGCGTGTATGTCAGACGAGTTCAGCATTGCGAAGAAAGTTGTTGAAGAAGTTCTGATTGAACTCATGACTGAAAGAGTCATGTCGATGTCTGTAGGTATACAAGCTTCATTGACAAGAATGGTGCAAGCCTCTCCGTCGACTACTCGCGGATCCGGACCATCCCAACCATCACCAGAAAAGAGAACCACACATAAAGAAGACCTCACAAATGAAAAACTGATTCCAACCATATTTCCTAATTACATCCTGCCTCTGGCTGGTGCGGTGAATCATTATAGTGTACCACACGATTTTGAGTACACCATAGTTACTGCGGACCTCCAGAAGGTGATACGTGTAGTTCGAACAAAGAAGGACAAGATCACAGCATTGAAGTTCAGTGAATTCAACCTTAGAGATCGAAAGATCTATGGTATGCTCGCCCCATACAAGTACCTAACTAGAACAAAAGGGAAGAACTCAAAGATCTTCCCTCAGTCATGGACGATGAACCTCGCGCAATCCACCCTGTTGAATGTCATGAAGATCCCACACTTTGAAAGACACTAGGAAGTCAACACTTGTGTCAAGATTCTATTGCCGTGTTACCATGGAGGCTACTTATGTCTAGACATCTGCATTACAATTGACCCAATGTTGATCCATAGGATCAGAGGACTTAGTATGCAAGGACCCAACCCGCAAGACTTTTCTCCAGGAAAATTCGCATCGCGCACTAGCACAGAATATCAAGGATACATATGGCGACATTGAGAAGGGAACAAGACGCTACAAGGTATCCTCCATCGAGAGTGGTACAATGTGCCTCGCATGTCAAATGATAGATGGAAATTTAGTAAGGAATAACCAACCTACGCAGGTCACCCTCTTTGTCGTTGACCTCGCAGGGAAGTATGCGGAAGGCCTACAGATGAACTGGGCGAAGTACCTAGTTAACTAGTTGGAACTAGATTGCCAAGAAACACAGGATCAAGGTTATGAATTTAAATTCAGCTGGCTCCTGGTCCTCATTGCATTTGTTTCCTGTGAGATGTCAGAAGGAGATACCTTCCCAGACATAGAGTCATTTGAACCGCTTGTTGCGAAGTTCACTACCATGTGGTATTCAACTGATATGAACAAATAGTAGCAGTCGAATTTTGTGTTCCATACATACTACCTCCAACTAAAGAGAGCCATCGAAGTCAAGCCTCACATGACTCCGAACACCTTATAGAGGTTCTGATCCATGATGAATTTCAACGTAGATCGACACTTCAGCTACATTACAGCGTGAGCAGATGAACATAAAGAGCAACTCCAGTCATATTATAAGCTTAATGAAGAAAATCTGGAGGAAATCACTAAGGAATGGTTTGTTGACCTCCTTATCCCCACAAAACCCACAGAGATATGCAATATTGACAGCCCAGAGGACACTCATAAAGAACAGAATAAACCTGGAACCATCAGGCAGAAGAAGACTAAGGAGGTTCAAAACTTAAGCAACACCTTTGGGAAGATTGCTTCCATGTAACCTGACCGAGGGGGTGATGACGAAGTAGAAGATGAAAAGAAGCTCGACGAAGTAACACCACCCAGAGATGAGGTTGACCCCTTGAAGAAGAGGAAGGTTTATCCCCTGAAACCTTATTTCCAGAAGAAATCGAAAGCCACCATGACCAAGATGCAGACTGTCCTCACCTTCGATGATTTTGACTTCATCATCATAGCCCTGAATGATGCTTCACTAGAAATAGCAGAGAAAAAAGGAATGATGCAGGAAGAAAGGTATGATAGGATTGAAGTTGAACTCCGAGGGGTACAACAAGCCCTTCAGTCTAGACGTGCAATCTCCAATGCACCTCTGCCATCGGGAGAACTAGATTTGGGAGATGAGCCAACCCAACTCCACCGACTAGCTGATACAGTCGAAGCTTGCCTTCGATGAGCACAAGAAGAAACAAAACAAGCCACCCATGCCTTGAAGCAATTGCAAGGAGAACTTGTAGAATAGCATCAAGCTTCATAAAAGGAAAAGATTGCTCTCCAAGCAAAGTTTGATGAAGAAAAATCACAGATACAGCAAGGAAAAGAATAGTTTCTCGCAGAGAAACTCGAAGTGAAAGAAGTAGTTAGAAGAGCACTTCATTTTGTGAAATTCATAGAAATAAAGGCAGAGGATCAATTCATGCAGAAAGTAGAGCAGCTCGCAGAAGCTATCTAGCAGCTACAACAAGGCATTGCAGACTTAGAGCTTCGCGTAGTTCCCGAGACTCCACAAAATGTAAGGGATCAAAGAGAAGCAACTGCTCGAAGTGCAGTTGGGAGAATAAAATCCCTTGCTATGGAATGTAAAAAACTTATTGATTGTAGTGCCAAGACCTATGAGCAACTCACTGAGAATCCAGAACTGAAGGCACTAGAGTTGTAGCTCCAAGAGGCGAAGTATCAAGCCGAAATGATACAAGCTCAGCTGAAGCACCTGTCAGTTGTGGAAAGAATGAAGCAATCCCAAGAGCAACGCACCACCCAACCACAAATCCACACTATCCAGATCAAAGTTATGGAAGTTACTCAAAGGCTCCAACCTGTACAAGATAAGTCTTACCAATTTTTCATAGAGGTCGAAGGTCGAGGAGAAGAACTAGAGCAGGTTGTCACTGCAACCGAACAACGTCTGGAGGGACTTGTGAATGAGGTAGTCATCCAAGAGTTCGTTGCACAAGAGACCAAGGCACAACAACAAGTCGAAGCAGCTCAATCCAAGCTCGAGGAATTTGAAGCATAAATACCCAGATCAGGGTGGGGGCCTGTTGGCCCTTGATCAAGTTTTGGGAGATCCTTGGTCAAGTTTGACCTATTTTGGGACTTCGACAGCCTATCGAAGGTGGAGCGCAAGACGAAGTAGAGATCATGGGATCTCGGCCCTTTTTGGGTCCTTTTTTGGATTTGGGATTATGTAACAGGTATGGGATGTCGGCCCATGGGTTTACCCATGTTTAGGCCTATTTTGTAAAATATAAATAGATGTCTAGGCAATGTAAGAAAAGAGCAGTTACGAATGGCTAAGTGATAGATCTATGTGATTGAAGGATTGTAATTTCTCTATGCATATTGAGTGAGACTTGCAGAGCTACATCCATGTAATTGTAAGAAGGCTTGGTGCTTTACCCTAGCTTGAAGAAGGAGGATCTGGCGGAGTGCGTGCAGATCTCTTGTCTTCTGCGGAGTAGGATTTTGATGCTATGTGTCTATAAGAAGCTTGAAAAAGATAATAAATAAAAAGAGTTAGTGGACGTAGCCCCAGGGTGGGGGTGAACCACGTATATGTTGTGTTGATCTGCTTTGTGCGATGTCTTGATGTGTTTATGTCTTTACTTGCTAAGTTCTTTGATATAGATAGATAGATCTGTTTATGATTTGTGCTAATGATGTATATGGATGTTAGATCTGACCTATGTGAATGTGCTTAGTGCTTGAATCTGCTAGATCTAATATACCTCTCTATGATAAGTGCTTAGATACATCAGATCTGAATGAATGATGTGATGCTCTGTTTTATCTATGGAGTAGATAGTGGTTAAATATTGATGATATATCGGTGCTAATTTCTCTATTAATTATTACAATCACAGATCTGTGTCCCAGCTAAGGTTGCAGACACATAAATCCTACAACCACCCCTGCCTCTACCTCGGGTGAGACTTCATCTGCTTCACAGGTGTTTCCAAAAGGGCCGGTAGTTAGGGTTTTGTTGGTGAGTTGTTGTAGCGTTGAACCCCGAGTCTACCCCTATGCCAACAAGCTATAAAAAAGGGTTAATCCTCTCTTTATCTTAAATGATCCCCAACCTTTCTTTTACTACGCACTAGGATCGTGGTAGCTAACTTGCAGAAAATTCTTCCTAGGATCCTGCATCCATTTGTTAGTCCAAACATTCTTTCTATGCATAGGAATAACATATCTTTCATTATTTATATTAGATCTATTCATATCAAATCTTCTTTCTTCTCATTGTGCCCTAGTTTTCAGACTAGGACAAAACTTATCAAACATACCTAGATCCATACTTTCGAAACAAAAATTTACACTTATCTTACATTTATCAAAGCACACAGCTTTCATATCTTACCTCTTTAATTAAAAAAATTCACTGACCTTACCTCTTTTCTTCAGATCTGCCTCCTTTCTTAGCACAGAGATTTGCAGTCAAGTAGAATATTGTGCACTAAAGAAACAGATCTACGCACAGAGATTTATTTCTTTTCCTCAGTTCCCATCAATCATAGTTTCAGGTCCCGACAATGAAACCATTTATTGGCACAGGGGCATACCCAGGGTTCAATGCTTCAACAACGCACCAACAAAACCCTAACTACTGGCCCTTTCGGCAACACTTGCAAAGCAAATGAAGTCTCACCCAAGGTAGAGGCAAGGGTGGTTGCAGGACTCCAGTGTCTGCAACCTTAGCTGGGACACAGATCTGTGATTGTAACACCTTAACAGAGCACTTAGCAGTTATATTTCATTAGTATTCATCCTTTTTTTACAACACAGATAAACCCTAATAACAGAGCATCATAGTATTCATCCAGATCTAATATATTCAAGCACTAAGTATATCAACACAGATCAGATCTAGCATCTTATTCACATCATTATGCACTAAGCTATTATATTCATCTAAGCATTCATCATTACACTAAGAATGAATCATATAAAAAATATAAAAAGAATAATGCACAAAGCAACCACAACACAAGATATACGTGAATCACCCCCAGCCTGGGGCTATGTCCATCAACTCTTCTATTCTTTATTATCTTCGGTCAATCTTCTTATATGCACATAGCATCAAAATCCTACTCCATAGAAGACAGGATATCTACACACACCTCCCCATATCTTCCTTCCCTGAGATAGGGTATAGCACAAAGCCTTTACACAGTCACTTGCACTTAGACTTTCAAACCTCACACAATATGCACAAAGCATTTACAACCATCACTTGCACTTAGCACAACTTACAACTTGGATCTTCTAGGCCTCGGTCTCCTTCTTAGATCACCTAGACATCTATTTATACATTAAAAACGGGCCAAAACATCGCTAAACCCATGGGTCGACATCCCCATACTCGTTACATAATCCCAAAACCCAAAAGTGCCCTAAAAAGGGGCCGAGATCTTGCGATCTTTGCTTCGACTTGTTCTCTTCCTTTGACAGCCTATTGAAGTCCCAAAATAGGTCAAACCTGACCAAGGATCCTCAAAACTTGTTCAAGGGCCAACATTATGCTCATCCCTATATGTGATTGTGAACATTGTAGACCGCGTATATGTCCGTAAACATTGTTTTTTAGTGATTGCTAACTCAAAAAATGATTTTTCTCTTGCAGAATGGTGCTAGAGTGGAGGGAAAGGGAACATGAGGAGGTAGATGTTGTTATGGAAAGATATCCATGGGCCCAAATGGCCTTGCAAATATGTGGGTTGTATAAGTTTTGGGCTCTCAAAGGGATGAGGGACCAAGTGAGATTGCTACAGTTGCTCATGGATTACTGGGATCCAGATAGTGAGAGCTTTAACCTTAATGGGAAACCATTAAGGATTGAAGTCGAGGACATTTATTTCTTGACAGGGTTGTCACTACGAGGAGAGGTGATCAATCTCAAAGCCCGGGGAGACAGGAGTGGTATGAAAATAGATGAATACAAAGATGCACATTGCATTGCAGGGGCCGATAAGGTTGGAATTCAACTCCCCATCCGAGTGATAAACAATCTAAGCCTCAATATTGTTTTCCTCATTTTGAAACGGATCACAAGATTGACCTCTTTGCACTAGCCATCGAGACCTCTTATGTTCTACTCAGTAGTTTTCTTGAGACCCATGGTGTACGACTGGTGCACCTCACTACTGGATAACATGAAGAACCATTTGACAGAATGAAAACATGGTAGTAAGAATAAATTCAAGTTCGCTTCTATCTTGTGTAGATTTTTCTTCGAGCGGGTTTCAGGTTTGGGACCTACAGTTGAGATCATTCCACGTGGACCATGCGATCCCGCCATGGCACGGTGGACCGAGGTGATGAGATGGCGGGGGGGAGGTAAGGTGCCCACACCCTACAATGATGAATTCTTCTACTGGTGGAGATGAAAGGTCATAGCTCTGGATGACTACCCTTACATAGAGATCGACTTCAGAGGGGACCCCGGCATGCCATTACTACCAGGGACCACCTACGGGGACATAGTTATGTCAAAGTTTTTTAAATATTTCATTTTTTTGTATTTTTGTATAAGAAAACAAAAATATTTTTGGATATGAAAACAAAAATATTTTTGGATGATGTTTTAAGTACTAATTAGACATGTATGTGATGCAGCCATAGGTCCATGACAACCGGACGAACTTCCATGACATCATCGAAGGCACCGGGGAGATGAGGTAGTGGGAGGAGATGCATAGAGAGTCCTTCAAAACGTGTAGGGAAACCTGCCTCGTTTGACACAAAGGATTCTGATGGTTTAGGTGGAGGATCTGTCAGAGGCTATGCAACAACAGGTGGTAGGCATGCCCTGATCTTGGATGCATCTATTTCGGCATCTCACAAACACTGTAGTTTTCTATCATGACACTCATTCGGTGCCACAGGCGTATATGTCATGACTTTTATATGATTAGATGTATAGTTGTATTGAGGGTGTTAGCCCCAATTTTGTACTATAAACATGATATTTTTTGAAATATATATAAAAACATGGCTCTTCGGCTTTACTTATGTTACAATGAGTACATTGATGAGAATGTTTTCTTTTCTTTAGTTATGTGACAAATTCCAATCTAAAATGAAATTATCATATGCATTAGATACATAATTAGAACTCCTAGGTATGTGATGATAAGTAATAAAATTAAATTGTCGTTCTAAAATTCATACTCGTAGAAATTGTCGGAGTAACATAGGGTCACACACATGGTAACTACCATTCAACTGACATACTACTAACTGGGAATCTAGACGAACCTCCAAAGAGAGAATACCATGTGAAATGGAATCACGCAAAAGTTCTATAACGATGCTATATTCGGCCACATCATTCGTGGATGGCCCTAGGAATACGCCACCTGAAGACATCGGTAGACCCTCGGGTGAGTAAACAACCCAAGCAATGGAAGCCAAGTTCTATGTATGGTGATTGGCTCTATCTATGAATCCTAAGTAGACTGAAGACTCTATTGACATCTGCCAACCAAGGAAAAACTCGATAAGCAAGTTGAAGATGAAAAATAAAGGGAATATATATATACACTAAATTACATTAGTATACAAAGAGTTACGCAAAATCTTGGGGCTTAATCGTAATATTTTTTCAAATAGAGCCCATTCCTAGCCTCAGCCAACACGTTCCCTTCATAATCAGTTAATTCATTGGCTCCATTTTCTAAGACACGTCGCACGATATAGGGTTCGTACAACATGGGTTTTAACTTGTCTTCCCCCAATGGTTCTTTGGCTTGATCATATAAAAGGACCAAGTCACCCTCAGTGTACAACCGAGGATAGGCAAACTTATCCTATTGTACCTTGACACGTCTTTTATTCGCTTCGATAGCCGTAGAGGCATCTCAACGTTGCTCATCAAGAATCTCTAGGTGCACGAGGCATTGTTCGAGATCGAAAGTGTAAGGTAGGAGCACAATTGCCAATCTAAGAGAGGGGATTTCACATTCAATAAGAAAGATCGACTCCACACTGTGTACTAACTGGAAAGGAGAAAAAATGGTGGTAGTCTTGACCGAGGTTTGGTATGCCCAAAGTGCGGGATGTAGCATGATATGCCAGTCATATTTTCTTTGGCTGACAATTTTCTATAGAATGGTCTTGAGAGACTTGTTCACGGCCTCAATCTGTCCATTTTCCTGGGGTATTAAGGGGAATAATTACCATGCTTAAACCCCAATTTACATGCTATTTCTTCCATCATTTCATTCTGAAAGTGACTGTCATGATCAGTGACAATCTCACTCGGTATTTCGAAACTGGCTATAATTTGATTGAATACGAAGAAGGGGGAAGTCATCCTATTAGATTTAACTGTAGGAATAGCCTCGAACGACTTAGTAAAGTAGTCTACGGCCATGATAATGTGTTGATTCCCCCCAACCGAAGTTGGTTTGAAATCCACAAACTCCACCCCCCACTTGGTGAAGGGACCAACAGTAATGATTGGATGGAGAGGGGATGGATGAGAGCGCATTTTTCGAGTGAACACCTAGCAGGGGTGACACTTCTTAACCTCTTCAACACAATATTTAAAGATATATGACCAAAACTAACCGGCTCACAAAATGTTTTGGGTTGTCACAAGCCTGGATAGATGACCACCACAAACCGCACTGTGGAAATCGTTTAGAATAGACTCGGTTTCTTTGTGAGTTAACAAAAGATGCAAGATATTGTCTACTCCTCGACAATACAAAGTGTCGCCAATGATAAGGTATTTCTTATCTTGGTATCGTATACATCATCGGTCATCTCACGAGAGATGCTGAGGGAACTTCAAATTTTGAAGATAGAGAACAATGTATCCATACGAGGGGTCAGATGACGAGACAAGGAAAAAATGTCCATCCAAAAATGAATCAACATGAATAAAATCCTCATCTAATCATGGGAAGTCAAATATTAATTCCGCAAAGAATAGTGATTTCTTGGATTTTGCAGAAGCGAATTCGAGATCAAATTCTTGTAAAATGACAATCCATTTATTGTACTTGCCCCCTATGATACACATGGTAAGGACGTATTCAAATGGATTTACATCAGCAACCACAATAGTTTTGAAAATAAATATATAATGACGTAACCATTGGACTGTGTGAACGACAGCCAAAGATAGCTTTTCAACCTGAGAATATTTGAGTTCAGGACCAACCAAGTTTCGACTAAAATAGTAAATGATGTTCTCACAAAGCTCATCATCCTTCTGAACTAGTACCATACCAATTGTCTCTTCGGACGTTACGACATAAAGCAAGTAATATCTACTGTATTCAGCAGACTTCAATGGAGGGGTCGATACCAAGGCTTTCTTCAAAGAATCGAAGGATTCATGGGCCTGCTACTCCCAGATAAAAGGGGTGTCCTTCTTCAAGAGACATATCAAACCATTAGTAATATTGGCATAGTTTACTATAAACTGACGTAAAAAGTTATCTTTCCCCTGTAAACCTTGAAGTTGTCGAATAGTGTGGGGGGGAGGCAATCAAAGTATTTTCCCAACCTTTAACAGATAAACCATGATCCCAGTCTCAGAGACTAAAAATCCTAGAAGACGTCCTGACCTAACGCAAAAGATGCATTTATGAGGGTTCAACCGGATGCAATAATGATGAAATCTTTCAAAAACTAGCCAAAGGTGCTTAGGGTGATCCACTCTCTTATAGGAGTTAGCAAGAATATCGTGAAGATAGGCCTCGATTATATGCTTGAGATCGTGAAATGTGAAGGTCATAGCATGTTGGAAGGTTGCTCCAGCATTTTGAAGGTCGAAAGGCATCTTTTGGTATGCGAAAGTACCCCAAGGACAAATAAATTTCATCTTATGTTGATCCTCGGGTTTAATCTGAATTTGGTTATACCCTGAAAATCCGTCCATGAAAGAAAAAACTTTGCTTCCCGCACACTCATCGAGAATCTGATCGATGAAGGGTGTCAGGAAGTTGTCTTTAGGACATTCCTTGTTCAGGTCACGAAAATCCATGCATACATAGATGGTTCCTTGCTTCTTATTCATAGGAACAAGATTGGATACCCATTCAGTCAAGGGAACCGAGTAGATAAAGGTAGCATTAAGCAGTTTCTTTACCTCTGCCTTAATAGCAGGGGCCTTCCAGGGATTGAGAGCTCTAAGACATTGTCGAATAGGCTTAGCATCTGGGTAAGTTTTAATCTCATGTTCAATAATTCGAGGGTCAATTCCTAACATCTCTTCATATGACCAAGAAAATACATCTCAGAATTCCTTGAAGAGTGGTGTAGATCAAAATTTCTTTTGGCGAACAATCTACACCGATGTATACATTTTCAATCTTTCCAAGGATACGAGAGATATCGATCATGATGGTAGGTGTTGATACTAAGAGGGGGGTGAATCAATATCAAGTACAATTTAAAAACTTTTTTAACTTATACTTAAACCATTCAATTATATTCAATGAGAAATGAACGATAGTATAAGAGTTACACAAATACACCACAGTACACCATGCACAATATATGAGAAATAATCAATAGTTATTGTTCAAGGGAAGTAATGACTTCCAAAGGTAGTTACAGCTTCCAAATGTAAAGGGAGGGATAAAACTCCAAGAGGATGATACAATCCTCCAATATCAACATACATTTGAACTCTCCATCCTTGCCCCTTGCTTCCACCCAAGAATATATAAGAGATAATAAAACTTTACATTAAATCATGACCATCAACCAACCATCACATAGAACCTGATAATGCTTCCTGAGACTTATTCAATTTATGCAATTCTTCAATTCTTGGAATACTATGATCCTATAGATAATATTAATCAATGTATTCTCTGACACTTCTCCAAGTTTCACTCATTGAATCCTCCCCAAAAGGAAGTTATAGAAAGAATGGTAGACTTTATTCAATTCTGGTTTATCTAGAATACCCAACTTGTACAGCATGCCGCGTGCTCAATATTTAACATCCGATTCTGAAACTCGTACAAAAGAAAATACAGTCCGTACTCTTTCCAATGGAATTTTCCCCACTTCATTTGGATTCTGTATGAAGAAGTTATGACTATTTTACCTGGAACACCTGTTTATTGACTAGCTTTAGGACTGGCCACAAACCCTATCTTCCACATAGTGTATCTCCATAATTATAGCGAATCAAGAGCTAAAAGTTTTACCAGAGGTACCTTGATATGTCTTCACAATACCATAGCGATTTCACCATCTGAATCATTCTAGAAAAAAAAGTTATAGCAAAAATGGTAAGATGACCTGAAAATAACATACCTTAGAACACATCACCAAAAGACTTCATCCTCCCTTGAAATCTGGCCTTCTTTAGTTCTAATTTCCTCTGAAATTTGACTTGTATCAAAATGAATGTCTAAT
>SNQJ01S0174394.1:13230-27605 GCA_010110895.2 Picea sitchensis | reverse complement strand
TATAAATACTTTTTATTTAATATTAATTTTATTATCTATAATCAATTGAGAATTAATAATTTAATTATTATTAATTTATAAATATTATTATATAATTTCTAATTAATTAATTTTCTATAATTAAATAATTAATTTCTAATCATTAATTTATTGTTTAATATTTTTTATAAAGAAATAATAATTTACTATGATTTAATAATTAAATTATTATTTATTATTATTTAAGTATTATTATTAAAGTATTTGATTTTATATAAATATTAACTAAATTTTTAATTATTTTATTTTAAATAATAATTAAGTAATTACTAAATAATATTTAAATATTACATTTAAATTGTATCAAAATCTGTTCATGGTTGTGGCGATGCATGCCGGTCGTCAACTAGCTACAACCACATTAAGTAAAAAGTGGTTGATATACGTCGTCATTAATTTAAAAAAATGGAAAATAGCGCCTATCCGCGTATATCAACCACTTTTTACTTAATGTGGTTGTTGCTAGTTTAATTATAAATGAGTTTTTAATGGTTACAATTTCATTTGATCATAATATTCTTAACAATTATAATAAAATGAAAAGTTTTGATTTAAAACATTAACTTTTTGGCAGGACAAAAGATGTCAGTTAGTTATTAAAAAAGTGATTAACACGATTAAAATAATAATAATGAATTACTTAAAATTTTGGTTTTCAGAGTTTTGTTTATTTTTTAAGATTTGTTACTGATTTAAGTAGAACTTTGTGAAAGAGTGGAGTACTCCACCTTACTTACAAGATATAATTTTGGAGTGCTTGGGGCTGAGTGAATGGAAGGCTTCACTTTATTTGCCAGCAGTTACACGAGTGGTGGAGCGCCTCCTTACCAGTTGTTTTAACTCCTTAATTACTTACTCCAGCTCTCGTAATTATTTACTACGTAACCAATTACCAACATTAAGAAAAAACCAATTAAACCGTAATTATTTACTACGTAACCAATTACCAACATTAAGAAAAAACCAATTAAACTGATAGCACGTGTCATATTGGGAGACATTTTAATTATTTACTGCTTCAAGAATTACAAACATTAATAAAAAACCAGCAAAACAAATTGCAGGTGTCATGATGGGTAGACTTTTCATTTGGCCAGGTTTTTAATGGATGTGAGGCTGCATGGCTGCCACGTTTGGATTGGCGTTTCAGACTAATGGTTCCTTAGGTTATACCCGCGGACTAACATAGACAGATTTAAATTCTTCTTTGTATTAGCACAGGTATCCGCCTTAACTTGCATATCTTCTCGAATTTTGACGTTCATATATATTAAAATCACTCTGATCTCATGAACTTCACATTCTAGGGTGGATATCAAAACCAAGATATCGCCCAATACATTGTTTGCATTCAATGCAACTTTACCTAAAGCCACGCACAAAGAGTTCCATGGAAGGCCAAACCCCAATCTGTCTTTTCTCACTGCAGTTAGTTGGTCATCTCATTCTTATTTTTGTTATATTATTTATATTAACCCTAATGTATGTCATGTAGCAACACCAAGGCTCTAATTTATTGATTTTACAGAGCCAAACATTGAAAATGAACGAGCTCGGACCTGTTTTTGGAAGTGCCTTGGTTTTACTAGATTGCACTTCTATACCACACACAGAATCGGCACAACATTGTACGTGCTCACCTGTAGTCCGCTACTATTTCTCTGGTTTGACAAGAAACCCAAAGTTCAATATGGATTTTATATCATTTCATATTTAGAGTTTCTCCTGAGTTCATTTCTTTTGATATAGGGTTTATACTTCAGCGTTTAAGGTGACAGAAGATGTTCATATTTAGGGGTTTTCCTCATATTGCATAGGCTTTTAATTTTGCATTTTTGGTTAAATTTTATCCAGACCCTGCACTTTTTTTAGATAGCTATGTTTTGTTAATGTATGAAGAAGCTTTTTACCAGATGCAACATATTTTCATAAATTTTGATTTAGACACTGCACTTTTTTTTAGATAGTTATGCTGATATTCCCATGGTTTATCATTTCAATTTTTTAATGTACAATTCTTCATTTCATGTTCTTGGATTTAGGGCCAAGGGTTTTGGCTATGTTGTGAAGGATACATGGTTAGTAGTTTTGCAAATGTGCTAAAAATGATTAATTATGGTAAGCATTGCCATAGTTAGATGTAGCTTTAAATTCTTTTATTAATCAAAGAATACTACATTTGTTTAGTGTGCATATGTTCATTCTCATCTAATAATTAGGTATTTTGATTCTTACCTTTTATTATTTCATTTGTGTTCTTATTTTTTTTTATTCATTCCTTTTCTATTTAATGGAGTTTTTAATTCTCAATTCAAGGTTTTTAGATGATATTTTATGTTGGAGAGGAAACCATTATAATTGGTCAATCCTAACAGTTTTGGCTCACCATTCTGCTTTTAATGGCTTTAGAAGTTGCCAAGTGAAAATTCATTTATATGCCTCTACAATTATTGAAGTTTGTGGATAATTTGTATTTAAATAGAGTTTTATGAAAATAGATTTAATAAATCATTATAAATTGTCAATCCTAACTATTCTCTTTCACAATTCTGATTTTAATGACTTTTAGAGTTGCAAAGTGAAAATTCATTTATATGCGTCTACAATTATTGAAGTTTGTGGATAACTTGTATTTAAATAGAGTTTTCTGAAAATAGATTTAATAACCCTATCCTCTTATATCAACCTCTGCTAGTATAGATTGTTTAATATTATTATTATGTATTTAAGTTTATTTAAATTTTTCTACCTTTGATTGAAATTTAAAAAGTAAAATTTATTATTAATTTTGTGTAAGGTTACGATTATATCATTTGATTCCTGGTTGAACATTAATTAGTGAGTCTTTAAGTACAAATAAGCATAAGCATAATGCAAAGCATATTTATTAGTGCAGAGTATCTATGGGGAATAAAACAAGGTCGAACTGATCTTTATGTTAGAGCCCTAAGAATATAGACTTTTCCTAGGATGAAAGACGACGGATTTCCATGTGATAATTGATGGAAAAAGTCTATACTGTTGCTCACCAAGCTTGGTATTGTTGCTAAATTTGCTTTTCGAAAATTGCAGAGTGTGAACCGATTTTACTGATCCTGAAAGAAAGGTCCTACCTGACCTTACAGGACCTAACGTGTTCATGCATGCGGAAATGCCTGCTTAAAAATCCATACCGCAAAGCACCTTCACCCTATTGTGTGTTTGAAGCGCTCGATCCAAAGTCTCTATATAACCTTCAAAGTCTCTATAATCTTAGTCATATCCATATGCAAGACATTACTTTGTACTTATTCCACAATCACCTTAGCTTATCTCCCAATGCTCCCTTATGTGGCCTATCTCTCTCCGTTCCGGCGTGTTGCCACTCATGTTGATGAGTGCTGGAAACCCCAATATTTTTCCCGTTTCTATTTTGCACTCGAGAAAGGGAGATGCTCCTTGTCCGTCACAAAGACAATGGTTGAAACTCACACCCACAAAAAAGCCCCCGTAATCTAAGAATACCACAATTTGGGTAGGTTCATGAATATGCATGGTCATTGAAAATGGCACATAATTAACAAGGTTCATGGCAAATCGAATGTAGTCAGGGTCACTCTCTTACCAGTTATGAATATTTTTTTTATGAACTGTTTCTTATTAAAATTTCCTTCTCATGAGATTATATATAGATATATTAATTATTTAAATATTATTTATTATATGTATTTTTGTTATTTTTGTCATGAGATTAAAGATTAAACGTTACCAAAGATTAAACGTTACCTGTTGTACCTCTCCCTATTTTGAGCATATTAAACCATAAAAAAGAAAATCTGCTTTAAAATTATCTTTTAACATTGCATTTTTCACACATACATATTTTTAAAATAATTACATAAATTAGTTTAATTGTAGAATGAAGCAAACAATGCTTTACTTATTTCTATGTAGTTTCCCAAATCATGCTTGACAAGAACTTAGCTTCCTTGCTCTGTTATATGTTCTCTTCGTGTGGGACCATGCATCAGCGTTCAAGGAGGTAAAGTTTATTAGTTCAACTTGATGGACAGACTTACTTGAAGGAGAAAGGCACGGCTTGAAGGAGGGACTTTGTTTCCTGTTAGAGCGATTTCAACTGCGCCGAGTCGTTATAACCAATGAATCATGTTTTATGACTTCATGTTTTACAAGTTTAGTTTGGAACTGTATCTTATCTGGAAGACCACTTTGAGTGTGATTCATGAGTGCAGAGAGTTGTAACCACATGCCAGTTTTATAATTCAATTTATATATTTCAATTCAACTTATATATATATATATATGATAAAATTTTAAGTGACTTGAGGGATAGAATTTGTCCGTGTTTAAATTTTTTTATGTAACTTCGTTGAAACTGGTAGAACGGTTATTATAATAGTCGAAATCGTCAAGTATAATGGGCTTCTCACTTTTCAAATTCCAACATTGCGATTTAATAAGAAGGTTTTAAATATTAAGTGAATGTCATGTTATATTTAAAAATTGTCATGGTTAACTTAAATAAAAAACTAATAAAAACAGTTAAATTTATTCAACTGTCAGGTGAGCAAGTTGGTTTAGGTGGATTATTAATGTAGACAAGTAACAATTGATAGACTTACAATTATTGAAAGGGGTAGAATTAATGAGCTTTTAATTACATATGTGATTTTTTAAACATATTTTGATATAATTAGAACATTTTTAATCGTTATAATAAATTAAAAACTAAGATTTTGACAACTTCTTTATATATTGCATGTCAAAACATAGTAATTTTTTGTAAACATATTTTGATATGATTAAAATATTCTTAATAGTCAAAATAAATTAAATACTAGGATTTTAACAACTTTCTTGCATGTCAAAACATAGTAGTTCATCATTAAAAAAAAAAAATGCGATTAACCTAATTAACATAATAATGAAGGTTCTTGCCACTTTATTTGTTGCTCCGTGTGCACGTTTAGGGTTTTTACTGACTTTTTTTTTACCGATTGAAGTGCTACACCCGTGAACGTCCTCCTGCCAACTTGGGATCGTTGGGGCTGGTGGGATGGGCTTTCTGTTTCAACAAATTCATCATTAAAAGATAAAACATCATAAAGAACAATCGATTCGTTCTAGCTATCCATCCATGCATTCCAACTATCAATCCATGTATTACAGTCAAAATTAACTATGAAGCCATGTATTACAGTCAAAATTAACACAACGCCTAGGATATTAGGATATTGTAGGCAAATTTTAGGATTGGGTTGGGAGCACAGATATTGCAGGCAGGTAGAGTCGGTCGTCATTAACTTGATTGATTTGGTTGGGGTTGAGAAAAACTTGATTAGTAAATTCCCAGCATTTGCTATCGTTATATATTAAGTTGAAATTTCCAAAGTTTCCAAGTTATTAATATTTTTTGTTTAATTATTTGGTGCCAGTAGTTAATCTTTATGTCTAGCGTTTACTATGATTACATATTAAGTTTAAATTCTCAAAGTTTTCAGTGTTATTAAATTTTTCAAAGTTTATTCTGATTATATATTAATAATAATAATAATAATAATTTATTTTAAAATTAATGCTTAACTATTTGATTGATAACTGTCCAATTATTTGACTGGTAAAATCTAAGAAGGTATGACTTTTAATAGGAAACACATGTTTTTAACCATTTTACTCAATACTAACACTCACTTTTAGAAAGCAATGTTGTTTTAACAAAAACAAAAACTTGATTAAGAAAAAGTTGATTACTGAGGATTTGGCGTCCAAGGATTGCTAGGTTTACCGTCCAAGGATTGATAGCTAATAGAGAAACTATCATAGATCATCGTTTTGTTTTATTTTGGAGGAAAGTCCATATTTCATCCATAATCTTGATCTTTTTTAGTTTTGTGTATGTTGTTGTCTGAGGGTTATGATTTGCAGGTTAGGAATCTCGAATAAGCCTTTATTCAGTTTCTCTTAGCTGGAATTATGGCTGCGTGGATTAAGCCTTTATTTAGTTTCTCTTAGCTGGAATTATGGCTGCGTGGATTAAGCCTTTATTTAGTTTCTCTTAGCTGGAATTATGGCTGCGTGGATTAAGCCTTTGTTTCCATTAACTTCATATGGCTGAAAATGTTACGGCATTAAATGTGCACTAAATATTATGTGGGATAATGAAAATCTGATGTCATGTATAATTCAAATATGAGATTCTGTCTAAAACGTTTAATATCGCGTACGAAAGTGGTTATTGGTACCACTGATAAATGGTAATGCCCCATTGCATTATTTACTTGGCCTTGGTTTTTATTGTGCGTGGAGTTTTACTGCATGTTGCTCAATGGAGGTAATTCCGGCTTTTTACTGCATCTGCCTCAATGGAGACAAGTTCGTTGTAATGACGTCGCAATTTTCGAGTAGTTAATTGCGAGTGAGCATATCTCCAATACTATGGCGGGGAAATTTCCTTGCAATGATGTGGGGAATATTCCCAGGCCGTTTAGATATATCAGCGTGGTTTTCAATTTATCCATAAATGTTGAATCGCGCTAGAGGGTATGCTAAGACGTAGAAATAGATGGAATCGCCACTCTAAAACTAATTCAAAAATGGTACAAACCTGAAACCCAATACATTGGTATTATATTCGACAAACACTAGATGCATTCCATTAACATTCGAGAATTTTAATTTTGGTTTTGGTGTTTTTATGATCGAAAAATATAGGAGAGATGGGTTTAATAGTTTTTTAAGTGAGTTCTGACAATCTACAAGTGGAAAATCACAAGTTTACTCAACTTCACTCTAAGTCATTCCACAAGCAAGGGAGTTATAAATAGAGTAGATGTTTATATTTCTCGAGTCGAGTTAAGTAGTTGAAGAGTGAGTTGTATTAATAGTTGTCTTTAATGTTGAGTCAGTTTTTATTTATACAGGAAGTCTCAGTCGAAGCTCATACAAGTTTGAGTCTTTAGTTAGTTGAAGGATCATGCAGAGTAGATGCAGAGAGGCAGAGAGAATAGTCAAGAGGAGAAACAACAACTGAGGAGTTGAAGAAAGCTCTGTGTCTGTGAAACCTAGAATTGATTTCAAGAGGTTAGTTGCAAGAGGTTTTACAGAGAAACCTGGAATTGATTTCATTGAAACATTTGCACCAGTTTCACACATGGACACGAGCAAAACTATGTTATCCATTGTCGCCCAATACAAATGGTCACTTTATGAGATGGATGTAAAGTCAACATTTTTTAATGGAAAATTAAAAGAAGAAGACTATGTGGAATAACCAAAAGGTTATGAGGTTCCAAGACAAGAAGACAAGGTGTGCAAATTGAAGAAAGCATTGTATGAATTAAATTAATCACTCATAGATCTTGGTACAGTCACATAGATTTCTATCTCATATATAATGGATTTCAGAGAAGTGAAAATGAG
Source organism: Picea sitchensis (assembly GCA_010110895.2). Taxonomy (NCBI): domain Eukaryota; kingdom Viridiplantae; phylum Streptophyta; class Pinopsida; order Pinales; family Pinaceae; genus Picea; species Picea sitchensis. The sequence continues at coordinate 20,147 of SNQJ01S0174394.1, read as the reverse complement.
CCAAGATTGTACATCAAAGCAAATCATCAAGGTAACATGTTAATTGTTTCTTTATATGTGGATGATTTGATATTTACAGGTAATTTTGGCATAGAAGAATTCAAGTCACTCATGAAGGATGAATTTGAAATGAATGATTTAGGGTTTATGAGATATTTTTTGGTAATTGAAGTTCATTGGTCCAAAACTGGTATATTTATCTCACAGTCTAAGTATGCATATGAAATATTGAAAATATTCAATATGATAAATTCAAAACAAGCCCCAACACCTTCCATAAGAAGATTAAAGTCAAGAAAGGAAGATAAAGAGTCCAAGGTGGATCCCACATTGTTTAAAGGACTAGTAGGAAGTCTTATGTATCTCACAACGACAAGACCTAATATTATGTATGGAGTGATCATAATTTCAAGGTTCATGAAAGCTACAAAAGAATCACATTGAAAGGAAGGAAAGATAATATTGAGATATGTTAATGGAATAATAGATTTTTGAATTAATTACTCTGCTTCATAAAATTTTAGACTCATTGGATACACTGGCAGTGATTGTGGAGGCAATATAGATGACAGGAAAAGTACCTTTGGGTACACATTTCATTTTGGAGCAAGTATGGTATCATGGGAATCAAGGAAGTAGAGTTTATCGCAGCTACAAGAACAACTTGTCAAGCAGTTTGGATAAGAAGAATGTTAAAATATTTGTTGCATGAGCAATAGAAACCAACAACAATATCTTGTGACAACAATTCAGCCATCATGTTATCAAAGAATCATCTGTTTCATAAGAAAACTAAGAACATTAATACAATGTATCATTTCATCACATAATTGGTGAGTAACAAAGATATTTGTTTAGAGTTTTGTAGGTCAAAAGAACAAGTCATACATTTTCACAAAGGATTTAACAAGAGATGCATTTCAACATCTATGTAGTAGTTTGGGAGTCTGCACAGTAACAGATGAGTGACAGTGAAATTGTAAACTCATTTTTTTATGTAATTTTCTTTTGTAATCCCACTTACTTATAATTAAATGAGAGTGTTGGATATAGTAATTACAATTTGGTGATATCTTCATGTCACCGTCGATCTGTATGACAGTCCATTTTTTCTGTAGTTTTGTCAGTCAGCCAAATTGTCAGTCAGCCAAATTGTCAGTGAGTCAGTTTGTCAGTCAGTCAATCTGTCTGACAGTCTGCAAGTGAAAATTTTCACGTTTACTCAAACTCAGTCTAAGTCAGTCGGTAAGCATGGGAGTTATAAATGGAGTCGATCTTTATATTTATCGAGTCCAATTAAGTAGTTTAAGAGCCATTCGTATTAATAGTTTTCCTTAATGTTGATTCATTTTTTACTTCTACGGGAAGTATTAGTCAGAGTTCATACAATTCTGAGTCTTTAGTTAGTTGAAGGATGATGCAGAGCAGATGTAGAGAGGCATAGAGAACAACCAAGAGGAGCAGTAGCAGCTGAGGAGTTGAAAAAATCTAAGAGCACAAGCTCTGTGTCTGTGATGTCATCAAAAGAAGTCATTGGAGTCAAACCTCATCACAATATTGTATTTTGTATGTGCGTAGTACATCGAAATTTATTAATATCAAGTATTTTGTGTGTTGTAAAAATTCATGTGTATTTATGAGTTTATGTTCTAAACATAGAACTGCGTTATTATGCATCCATATATCATTCTTTAGGTGTTTACATCACAATGCACAGTAAATTGTTTAGTCTGTGAGCTGCATGATAAACCCTGAGTGTTTAGCTACGAAGCTTGTGGCGTGCAATATTTTTCCACTCCACTACGCACAGTTTCTTTGTGCACCTCTCTCTTCTTGATTCGAGAAATATTTCACATTATAACAAATTTTAAATCTAACAAATAGTAGAATTTATTTAATTTACCATAGATATTAGATTATACATTTTCTCTAATATTGCCCCTCATCCTTTTTTTTATTTCTTTGTTTTACATATATATAAAAGTGACATCAACATAACATTCATCATTGTATATAAATTTGAAATGCAAAATCTAACATTTTATTTTTAATTAAATAATTAATTAACTAATTTAATAAATGTTTTAAAAGTGATACAAATAAATATTATTATTTTATTGTTTTCACTTTTCAAAACTTATGACATCTATGGCTTATATCAACTATTTTTATTATGTGGTTGTGCTAATGTGGTTGTAACAACATTTTTACAAATCATAAACTGTAAATTTGTAGTGACAACATGCATACTTTTATGAACTTATGATGCATTAAATGAAAAAGGTTGCATAGCAGTTCACTGACTTTTTCCTTTCAATTATTAAATGTCACACGTTATTTTTCATAGATGAGTTGATGTGATGCTGCAATCTCCAATGATGAAACAATAGAAATTCAAGATACAAGGTGATGAATATTTTTTTTATACCATATTCAACAATAATAAGGTAATGCAAGTATAGACCTATCTTAACTTCGGTTTTAAAAAGCGTCAAGATCAATCAAATCTCTCTAGGTGCAAACTTTTTCTTTTACACTTTAAAATGAGTTACATTAGATCAATTTAATTTAAATTGAATACACACACTTTAAATTTCATTTCTCAAAAGGTTAGATCCTACATTTATAATTTTCATTTACTTTATTATTATTATTATTTAAGAGCTAGGAGTATGCTATTTTGATTCAAAGTAAGCTAATATTTAAAAAAAAATACTTGATTCATTTAGTGGAATAAGTTTCTTAAAATAAAAATATTTTTGAAAAACATATTTGTTAGAAGTTTTAAACTTTTTTAAAATAAATTTGATAAAAAAAATTAGCATAAATTTTAGACATACTCACTCACTGTAATCTATGGCAAGAATAGTGTTCCACCATAATTTAGATTTGGCATATACTCTCCTCTTTTGTTTTGAAAGGCACAAGAATTTTAAGATTTGGCATATACTCTCCTCTCTATATGTTGTGTGTGAAAGAATTTGGTTGGGTAGGTTTGTCTTTACTCGTTTTGTTTTCAAAGGTACAAGAATTTTATTTTTCCTTTATTACAACATAATAAAAAAAATGTGCAATCTCCTTGCCTCTTTCCTTTCTTTCTCTTTCAACATAAATGAACTGGTAATTTCCCCTGTGATCATAATCACGATCCAAAAATATTCTTGAGAGGACATCGCCACACTTCAGTGGCCCTCTTTTCCAACTTTGTTGCATCCATCCACTAAATAGTAATATATCTATCAATATATATAGATATAAATGGTTGAAAACTAGCCAGTGAATATATATTAAAAAACTAGCAATCCATTACATAGTCATTTACAAGTATATATATAGCTGTATGTATTGTTAAAAAATACCATATTCAAGTCTAGGTTGACAACCATGGCAAAGACTAAGAGGCAAGATATTATGAGTGAGAGAATAAATTTCTAAATGAAAATAATTATGGGAAGTGAGCATTTTTCTACCCTCATTAATGTTGCAAACTTGCATATTAGCGGAATCAACTCGCTAGGAATGCAAAGCCTAACATATTGTTTTTAATTAATTAATTTATTTAAAGAATATTTTAAAAGTGGTAGAATTTTCACTTTTCAAAAATTATGATACCTATGTATATCAACCACCTTAGTAAAAGGAATTATTGAAATTTCTTTGAAATTGATGGATAAATAGTGTTTTATGAAAGAGCTTCACATGCCACCATAGTCTGAGGTAGATTCAACCTCATTGAATTCTTACTAAGATGGTAAGCCATTCCATATGCCAAAGGTGCAAAATCTTCCATAATCAAATACATGAAAGTTTGGATCATATTGCTTAGCATTGCAAATTTTCTCCTCGGCCAGCTCAAGCATCCCCTCGAACAGCTTGAACTGAACAGTCAGCGCGAACACCTGCGTGAACATCAATCAGCGCGTCTTCTACCTATATATCGCTCTCCATAATCATTCAAGACTGTGCTGCTGGAATATAAGGACGAAAAAAAGGATACTATTTCTCTTGTTAGGGAGGTCGGGCGAATCTCGGCCGGATACATCTCACCTCATAAGTTCAAGCAGTAGTGAAGGTGAATCCATAGGGATTTTTCCATGCACGATTCAACAACTGGTTGGTTGTTGTCCCACTGACTGACTATAATCCAGTAAGCTGAATTCATTCTCTCCCTCAAATTAGGAGCATGGTACCTTCAGGATGTTGATAGGCCTGAACAATGAAAAAGTAAGCTTGATTCCATCTATGCGGATGAAACAGTTATAGAGAAGTTATGGAGGGGATAAGTGAGGAGATATCCCCGATTGCTGCTATGTGGATGAGAAGGAAGGACCACAAAGGCAGGATCTATTACCGCAAAGGAAGGACCGCTAATTTCTTTCTTTATTGGCTTCTACCTTCCAGACACCTCACCTGCGCCCCTCTTGGACACACACCAGACTTCTTTTGCAGATTATAATGTAGGTGAAGAGATCGCGAGCCACCCACCCAATAAGTAAACCAAGGGGCCCACCACTCGACCGCACCAGCTATTTCCCCATTTCTGCACCCTCCCTAAAAGTAAAGGTCAAGGAGAAGGTCAAGGTCAGGAGAAGGTAATTGAGGGAATAAAATAGGCTTTCTCAAACTATTGACCTAACAAACTACTTCATTCGGTGGTTTGGCTAAAATATACGTAGACTCCCTCCATAGTTCTTAGGCTGGTAAATCATCCATTGCTTCACGCTAACTACTCCTTAGTGGGGAGATTCCAAGGGAAGGGGTTCACTGCTCCAGGATTACTTGCTTTTCATTTCTATTTGCTATAGTATGTACACCTTAACACGACTTCATAGCAGTAAAACAAACCCTTTCTTTCTTCCCATCAATTCATCGGCGCAGGAGACTTACTTCTATTTCTTCCCCTAAAAAGCTACAGAGGAAGCCACATGCATACCTTGCTATACCTATGCGCGCCCTTCTTCTTTTTGCAATATTCAATTCTCCATGGCATACTCCACTTGGGGATAGAATGACCCATATATATTTTATTTATTTACAGAGATGAGATACATAAGCTTCCCTCCTAGCATGCTCTACCTCTCCCGGTCAATGAAGTGCTATGTCTCAAATGTTTACATGTCATTGGGAAAGTTGCAATTGGTGGGAGCATGAGGCTGTGAGTTCACGGATTTTTTATGGAATTATAGATAGTATTTGTATTACTGTATCTTATTTCATCTACTGTCACGTCAGAGTTAATTTCTTGATTTCATTCAAATTCTGGAGCCAGGAGAATTCAGTTCATTCAATCATCATGCAAATTATTCATCTGCCAATTGTTGATTTCTATTACAGTTATTGATTTGTAGGCCCAATTGATTGTCCGATGATGTGTTTTTGGTTGATATTTGTTAACAAGTATCATGTATTTTTTGTTTTTTTACAATTATGGTTTGTGAATTACATTGGTGTTTGTGTGATAAGCATTGTGTGTAGAAAATGGAGGGAAGCTATGAAATAGTCTCTGGCTTAGAGAGATAAGCTGAGATTTGTAGGATGAAAAATGGATTACAATTCTCTGGAAATATTTGTTCAAGGGTAATTTGTCCTTAAGGAACATGATATGTGACTTACCATACAACTGTCCAGAGGTTCATTTTCCTTTAAAGAATCCATCATCCTTCGCAATGTTGCTGAGGGATTCGAACTACAATCCCATCATCTAGGGGTGCACAACATCTACTGCGACTTCACCTCGTGGGAATCGAAATGAAAAATGGATAGGTGTAAAGCTAATGATGAATGGCATCACCGTGTGGTCAATCCTTGGTCCTCAAAGGGGATAGGGCCATCAGCTGGTAAAAGATTACATTCATTGGCTGGGAAAGGAAATATAGTAACTTGGGTCCTTCTCCTTCTGTGGGGTTGTGAAGAAAAACCCTAGTACCTAGATAAACAAAGAAAAAATTGGAAACATATCAAAGACATTCATAGAAGAAAAAGGGTTCCAAGAGCAGTAGCATGAGCGCTTGGTCACAGGTGGTTCAAGGACATAGTGCAGAGGCTAATGGTGCATTTAAAACCCCGCACATTAAATATAGGTTGAATATGTTGCTACGTGAGAAAGATAATGCTTACATGTCATCTGACTAGTGTAAACAAGGGGAAGAGTTAAGCTCTATCAGATCCGATGATCATGAAACAAGAGGAAGAGTTAAGCTCTATCAGATCCGATGATCACGACTCGATTGACATGGAGGATGGTAGTGTGAAGCCGACTAAGCTTGCATGGAAGAAGCCATCTTATGGACTGAGTGCAATGGCTCAACAAAAGGGAGAAAGCTTCTTAGGCCGATTGCACAGGAGTTTGGACAACAAAGGAGGTAGGGGGATAGGTGACATGGCAAGTAGTATTGGATGCGAAGTTTTGAGTTGTTTGTAGGTTTTGGGAAATATCGATCCTTATATATATATCGGACATAATTATATATTATTTACTATTAAAATTACTATGTTAATCATATAAAAACAATATTTCTTGGACATAATTATATTTAATTTTCTACTAAAATTACTATGTTAATCATATAAAAATAAATAATGTTGATCATATAAAAACAAAAGATGATAGCTTTAGAGCATCTCTCATTGTTTTACAAAAACTACATTTGTTTGGATTTAGGAGAATTTGGTAGTAGCGACACCTATCAAAAATAAGTCGTAGGTGGGCGGGATGATCAGATCTCTTACGAGAACGTGATGCAAGATCATTAATATTGATCTAGGTGGATATTGGTGGCCACCCACCTATTCCACTTGGACCCCCACCATTGCTTCTTTCAGTTTGTAGCTTTCGCACAATTTACTATTTTTAGCAGTTTTTTGGGTCCTGAACTTTTGGAGCCGTTTTGAGGCCCTAAACGACATTTTTTGGGGTA
>SNQJ01S0174393.1:0-20237 GCA_010110895.2 Picea sitchensis | reverse complement strand
TTTCATGTTTTATTCAGTTTATGGTTGATGGTTTGAAAGAATAATAAACTCCTAGATTTCAATTTTTGTACTTAGCTTAAAAGCCTTAGTATATTTGTTAGGGACTACCCCCCTTGGCTTCGCTAGGAGTTGGCCTGGACGGAGGAGTTGAGGAGAAAAAATAATTAACAAGTGAAAAAACACTCCGGAGTATGTGCCCACTCCCAGATGTGGCCAATAGCCTTTTACATTCTCTCATACTTAGAACATTTATTACAGTAGTGGAAATGCGTGGAAAAGGGGCTTTTTCAGGGCCTGCTGAATCACTGAACTCTGCATGTATGAGCAATGCTTGCTGATTCTCTGGCGGCTCTTCAGGAAATCCAGCTTGTGCAACCTAGTGGATAACAGGGCGCACACAAAAAAGTCTAGGCTGAGTTTCCCTCATTGGTGATCTATTCTAGACCGTTGGCAATCTATTCTTCTTACCTGGGCGAGTACAGTGGTTGATCTACTACATATCCACTGCTGGGACATTTCCTCTCTCTTTACAGGCCTGTTACTTCACAATAATAAATGTATACAACAGAGTTGTGAGGAGTTGTTGCATCCAGAACGAATATTCAACATATTTCCTCATTGTACAAGCGAGGGCAACCCATAGATATCATATATATCAGGTTCTATAATTTTTGTTGTATGTTGTTGCTAGATAGAACATATTGTATTTCAGTTATTTGGATGATTAAATGCAGCCAAGGATATTGGGGTTGAACTAGTATCTCATTGTTGAAAGGTTGTTAAGCTCAGTGTTGTCATACATATATTTGTTACAGACCATTTGGTGATATACAATTGTTTATTTACCCAAACAACAGACTAAATAATAACATCATTTCTCTTTGCTTATTGTTATTAATTTCTGCTATAAAAGAAATAAGTTTGTGTATATTCAATTCTATGAGAACCTCCCCATAGAGCTTCAGAAATTTTAAATAATAAAAGCAACACACAGTGACATTCAAACAGTGAAAGAACACTTGCAGCCTAACCATTTGACGAAAGACAATTCTCTGTGAAACTGATATATTTGCTTCAGCAGTAAGGTAAAACGTAGCGATAGTAGCTTGGAATATTACATACAGTCCTCCCTTCCCAAAGATTGTTTGTCCTCAAGCAATGCCATCACAACTTGGTACTCCACAAATTGAACCTGACTGAAACTGAACATGATACCAGGGTCCCAAACTGATCTTCGGAAAGGACCACCATGTTGTTGCGGAACCACTCTGGTAATAACCACGAGACCAATGTGTCTAGTGTGCATCTTCCTCTCTTGGAATCCCACACTGAAATACCTGTAGGGACTAAACTTACTGTCATGAATCATGTCCTGCAAAGGTATCTCCATGAAACCTAAGTCTGCAAATTCACTAACAACCTCGATCTTGGGTATCTAAAAAGAAGGTATGTCCCATCGTTTGGAATAAGTCTCAACCTTTCCTTTACTGGTATCCCAAAAATAAAACAGACCAATCACTGTCGCAACTCTATCAGTCATCACCAATAGCTGGTCCACCAATGCACTCTGTCGCCAAGGCAGACTCTTCCCCATGTGTCCTGACGCAACGTCTATGAAGTCCATCCCCGTGAGAATCTCTCGGACGTACCCGTAAGTGATGAAGTCACCAGGGTCCCAAACTATCCTGTATGAAGTGAAGCACCTCTGCTCATCATATGAATTTGTACGGTGCTATCACACGAATCTGCCTGACTACCCCTAGTAAGCCAAGCGATCATATGCTACTAAAACATGGTCGACTCCTCAGGAGACCGCTCCTCCAAGTGACCAATCCTACACACTCCAGGAGTAAGCTCCGGAGAACGCAAACTGACAATCCCACCTATGTCAGTTGTCGTCGTATCAACAACTGCAATCTCAGGGTCCCATGCCAATCTCAGAGGGGAATCCTCGTGCTGATGATGCATCCCTCCTGTTGACCGCCTATTCAGCACAGGGGTCAACTCATGTGCCATGAAGTATTATTTATGTTGAAGACAGAAATGGTTCTACTGGGTATTTGATACCCCAGCACTTAAATTTTTGTAAACGGGATTTCCGCACTCCTGCGTGGGTCTATAATGTAATAATGTCTGCATGGATCATAGTTAGGTCAGGTACCTTGGGTGATCCATCAGGGGAGTTCCTTTCATCGGGGGTTTTTTATCCTCAGGTTGTCGACCAGACAAGCTCCTGGCCGACTTCCCTACACACTCCGTGAGTAAGCTCCTGAGAACTTAAACCGACAATCCCACCTATGTCAGCTTGTCAGACAACAACCGCAATCTCGTGGTCCCATGCCAATCTCGTGAGGGGAACCCCGTACGAAGGATGATCCTCCTCCGTTGGACCTCTATTCAAAGACAGGGTCAACCCATGTGCCATGGAAGTGTCATTTATGTTGAAGACAAATGGTTCTACTGTATTTGATAAAGACTTAAATTTTTGAACGGATTTCCGTGACTCCTCAAGGTCTATAATGTAATAATGTTCCATGGATCATAGTTAGGTCGTACCTTGGGTGATCCATCAAGTCTTTCATTTGGTTTTTATCTAGTTGTTTCCACTGCATGCTCTCGGCCTCGAGTTTTTCCCCTCTCCATTGACTTCCTCCAGTGGTGGAAGACACTCGGTGGTCTCATTCACTCTGGTAACCCATTAGGATTATTGTAAATGACCATGCAAAAAATCATAGAAAGTTTCGCGGAATACCGTCGAGTCTAGAGTAGTTTTTTAATTAATTAAATTTTTAAAATTTAATTAATTAATTTCTTTGAGCTAAATATTGTAAAACTTCTGCCTTTTGGGAGAAAGATAGGTATTTGTAACAAAATGAATGTTAACACACCCTACACCTATGGACTAAGTTTCAGCTCAGTCGGACAAGTTTTAATATGTCTTAGCCCACTTAGAGTTTCCAAGTTAGAGTCAAACAACAATTTTAATTACATAAAATGACATTAGTCAAATGTCAAAAATTTTGTAATATTGAGTTAGTGAGTGATTGCGGTGGAAAGTGGCAGTTAGACCTCCTAACCTACCCAAACCCTTTCCTAACCTTTTCCCCAACTTAATTCAACTTAATTCACTTTTTCAACTTTCTAAGTTTTGCCTCTAAGGGGAAAACGACCCATAGCTAACCAAATCCCCCAAATCTCTTCTTGCATAGAAAGTTGAAAGGGACACTCCACACATGTGTGAGCTCTAGACTCCTACTCAAACCCCTAATTGCTAAAACCCTAATCTCATACCTAACTCTAACTCCCTCAAAGCCTCACACCCCTCCTTGTGGTGCACCCCCTTTGGTGGTTGCACTCTCCAACTCACCCAAACCTAAACCACACTTGCTATTTTGCTATAATCCTCCCCAATTGACTAGGTGCTACCTTTGCAAAGTCTAGCCTATCAAGTGACTATACCTCACCCTTTGACATTTCCAAGACTCAAACCCTAAGTGGGGCTCTCCCTCTCGATTTGCTCATTTGCTCAAGTGTAAACACTTGGAACTCATCCAAACCCTCTCTCTTGGCCTCCCACAGCAAAGAGAAGCCCTCTCACTTTTACTTCACCATCTCTTGAGTTATCGCAGAGCACCACTCCTTCCCACTTCGCTTCCGCCAACTTCCACTACACTCATTCATTTTTTCTCTTGAGATTTTTGGAGCATTTAGTTGCCCAATCTTCTCACACTGTTGGATGAATAAACAAAGCTTTGGAGGACATTTGGATTTCTAAGATTAGTTTTGATCACAATCATATGAGTTGATCTTGTTCCTTTCTCATTTGGTGATTTATATGCAAAACATTCTTGGTAAATTAGTTTATTGAGGTGAATCAAATATACATTAGTGTTGATGATTTATGTATTGAATGATTAGATAGATCATGAATTAGTTCAGGTTTTAATACTAATCACTCATACTATGCCGCTATAGATCTACTTTGTGTTTGAGTTACAAAGTTGTCTCACGTTGTGGAGTGGAGGGAGTCTTTAGAAGCAGCATTACAACCATTTCCTCGCATAAACTCCCAAAGTTTTCTTTAGATCTGATATCTGTTATCATTCATTGTCATCAGAGTATTTCTACCCATAGATAGGTCAAAAAATATATTTTCCATATCATTATACTTTGTTGAAATTTTCCTTTATTACCGTAATTCTCGTAACAAATATTATGTTCTCAGAAGATTTCCTGCTGTGCTTTCTTGTTTTGTCAAGCTTATGTGGCCACATTTTGAAGGTGCTGATCAAACACCTTGGAGGCTTCCCCAAACAACTCTCTTCGGTTTGGGTGACATTTCACCTCTCTTCTCTTACTTCCTAGAAATTTCCTCTGAAGTTTTTCTAAATAGTTTTAAGCTCATAAAAAGTAACCTAACTTAGTTAGTCATTCTTTGTTCATATAACACCTAGATTAGCTTGTATATCATTCTTACATCATTCTTTTATTTGTTATATAAAATCAATCTAATGCTTGTTAGCATTACTAAGATAGTTCTTGCCTGAGGAGTAGGCCAGCTGCCTGTCTAGTCTCTCCATGTATGTGGAGGACATAAGACTCAAAGCCTCCCTTTTCTGTGCAAGTTTGTCTTAGTAAGGTTAACCTCACTTGCCTGACACCTTGGGGAGTCATCCCCACACTACTAGCTTTAAGGGAATAAACTCTGTGGTGTTGTTTCAGCTTCTAGAAGTTGATCATCTCTTAGTTAGTCTTTCACTCACAAGCTTAATTTGTTTCACATCTCATATGCTCTTGCTCTTCATGCTTAATGGTTAGGATAGCTTGATGTATAACCACATGCTTTGTGATCTAGATCTCCTATCTTCAAGTTGTTTAGCCAATCATTGGAGGCATATTGAGTTAAGTAGTAATACCTTCTAGATCTCTTGATTTGCTAAGTCTTTCTTAAAGCTTTAATCTTTAGTAACTTAGCATAACCTAAAGGTGATATTGATAAATTGTTGTATCTATTTTGGAGGCACCTTTAAGCCCACGGCCTAGCTTCACTTTTCTCACGGCCTAAGGCACTTTTTAAGCCCTCTATAGCTCACGGCCTCACCCTCCTTTGGCTCACGGCATAAATTTTCATGCCTAATGGCCTAGCACCTAAGTGCTCACTACCCTTGAGGCCAATGGTCTGGACCCCTCAATGGCCTAGCTCCTTTGATAGCTTACTTACCTAGCTAGTCGGTTGGTGTTGTTTGCAACCCTCTCACCTCATACCTATACCCTCTACCACCACACAAATACCTGCCTAGTGGTCAACACACAACACACATAATTTTTAACTTTTGAGCAGCTATATGTTTACAAGCTAAGCACAAGTTGAAGTTTAAATTGCCCATTATCTAACACATTTGTGGTAATATGTTTGTGTTTTAGAAGTTGATAGTTTAAACATATATGCCTCATGATTTAAATTTGTCTTTTAATCTATCACACCTAACACACTTCAAGCATTTATTCTAAGTCATTCAACACTCACGACTTAGTGCATTTCTTTTAGCACATTGCATACGCTTTGTTTTTGGTTCAACACCACATATGTTAATGGTTTAAAGTGCTCACTGCCCTCTTCACACACCTTGATGCTCACAAATTTCACTTGTTTTCTAGCATTCAACACATTTAAACTTGGGTTTAATATCTCACATGCATACGGTATAATTGCTCACAGCCTTGTTGATTTCTCATACACTTTATGCACATGTGATAGTATGTTCATGGTTTAAGATATGATGGTTTAAGAAGTTCATGTTTATGCTTTAACTCTTTCAACTCCTAATCTCACATATCTCTTAACATATTGCAAGTATCTCACATCATCATGCTTATGGTTTAAACCATTTAAGTGTTTAAATTTTCAATCCTTAATTCCTTTTCAAGTATCATTACATGCTTTTATGGTTCATGGTTACATGATTGAATATCTTTAATGTTCTACATGTGATGCTACATTAATGGTTTAAGCATTCTGCTATCTCGTTGCTATCTCTTACATTGTTGATGGTGATATAATCTTGTTCCTGTAAGCACTCGTTTCAGTCACTCTTACTCACGGCCATTCGCTAAAATCACCAAAATAAAAGTGTCTAAACTCATCTAAAACGCACCTAACACACCTAAAGACCCAACTGAGGGTCCAACAACACTTAGCAACATTTTAGGGTCTTTGACAACTATTTCTACATGACCAAAACTGTAGGGATACTTTGGGGAAGTGATAACTGGCCCCAGATTTCCTGCTTTGGGAGATCCCCTCTCCCATCTCACTTCTATTGTGGTGAAGTGATCTGGGTCAATCTTTGAAGCTAGGGTCAGGGACTCCTCCTCAGAGTCTCCAAAGATCGAGTAATCCCAAGCATTTGGTGGAAGTAGAGTTACACACACATCTAGTTGCTTCTGGTTGGAATCTAAAACACTTAAGAAAGTACATTAGCTGCATAGATCACCCTTGTGTATGTTTGGGAAGTAGGATGTATAGATAGGCCAACACACTTGTGATAATCTCATTGTTTTACTTATCTATTTGCAACTAATTATCTTTATCTTTCATGTGATTCTTTGTTTACCATTGATATATCTTATTGATTAAATATCTGTCATGGTGTGGATAAAGTAAGTGGTTGAGTATCCCTCTTGGGGAAGCATCAATTGCTTGATCCTGTTTGAGTATTAGTTGCCTGTGAAGGCGGTCCAGGTGGAGTAAGTGCCACTTTGGGGCATGCTTGGCCCTAGGGGTGTGAATTCTTTTATATCCTGCTGTGGCTATCTTGTGCATTTGTATCATTTGACGCATCTTGGTAAATAACTAGTGAATCTTGTATAAACTCTCTAACACTTAATCATTCTTTTGTACAATCATAATCTTGGTTTGGGGTAGTTTAGTTGATTTGATTGTAATATTTCTTGTAATCGAACCACCCCAAAACGTAGCTGACCCTCGCCCAACCTTAGGCACTAGTCTTTACCGGACTTAGGAAAAGGGATGCTTTACATTTAGACTTAGACTTGCACTTGCATTAATGCTTGTCATCCTGTGGGCTGTTTTCCTAGCCTCTAATCAATTGAAATTAACTCCTAGAACACTTAACTTCTAAAATTAACTTAGTAACTTTAGGGACAACCCCTTGGCTTCCCTAGGAGCAAGCCTAGAAGTAAGAGGTTCTAGTCAAGGTGACATGGTGGCTTGGAACCTAGATTATCAGGTTCCTGGGAGGGCACACCTGGTGAGCAAGGACTACCACGCGAAGGTAGGCATAAGGATCTAAGAATATCTTTTAAGGCCATACGGGATAAGTCATTTATCCTTGGTCTAACCACTAACTTATCCCTTTATTCTTTAAGAACCACTAATAAAAAACTTTAGTCCCAAAATTCTTTGAACCCTATTGCTACTTTGTGTGAATCGCTTTCAAGTGGCTTTTACCTTACTGGAATACCCCTCGCTAAGAGTATACTACTAGGAGGACCGCAGACAAGGATTGTTTTGTCCTTTTCCAACCTCACCAGGTGTTTATAGGAGGGGGATAAACCGCCTTCCACCTAGGGGGCTACAGCTTGAAAATCTTGGAGACTAAGCACTCACCGATATCCAATAATTTCTGTTCCCAAACACACCAACCAATCGTTAATAATCCCATCCTAATCCTAACTTAAACATGGTAGTTTCTAACACCTTTGAATTTTGCAACAATCCAAAGTGCCCTCACCAAGTTCCTGAAAAGCTATTGATAAGTTGCCTAACTTTCGGGGGAACAATGCTATCACCCAAGTCACACATTCGAAGTTTTGAGAAGTGTGTTCAACTATATTGTATAGGTCATAATCATGAAGATGTGAAGATGACACTTTTTGTTTATTCACTTGAGGGTGATGCTTTGGAGTGGTTCACCGATTTTCCAGATCACTTTAAGACCCTTGAGGAAATATTGATGAATTTAGGGAAGAGATGGGGTGATCAGAATGAACATAGATTTCAACTTAATGGCCTCACCACTATCAAGAAAAAGAAAATGAGACTATGCTTGGAATTTAACACTAAGTTCAACAACTTGCGAAAGGCATGCATAAAGACATAAAACCCAAAGATGCTTCTATCTTGATTCATTATGTTGAAGCATTTGAAGGAGCGATAAGGTATGCCCCTGTGGGATAAAGAGTTCGTGGATTTAATGGCGCACGTAAGATGTTTACAAGGGTTGAAATGTTCTGTTTGAAGCTAGGAAGTCTAACAGCCCCCGTTTTAATAGAGCTTCCTCTTCAAGGGTAAATGAGGAAAGAAGAAGGAAAAAGGGTCCGTAATCATCGATGATGGGATGGATAAGTTCACTAAACTACTCAAGCAAATGGAAATCAATCATGCTAATCGGATAAAACAAATGGAAGCCAATCATACGAGTCAATTGAATGCAATGCAAAATAGATTGATTGCTACAGGGCAATGCTTTAATATTCCCTACATAGCCAAATGCCGACAAATGACGAAGACTTCCCATAATGATCGAGACCTCCCGTGATTGGAGCAAGGCCACCTAATCCTTTGAATCCACCAACTTGGTACAACATCGGGTTGGTACCATTAGACCTTGTGGTGAATTTCATGAGGAGTCCACTGTCCTGTTTTTCTAGAAGAATATTACAGTGAGTGGGACTATGTGGAAGGAACAAATAAACATCTGGCAAAAATACTATGGGGATGTATGATTGATGAATGATTACACTCATGGAAGTTAAGTGGAAACTTCATGAGTGGGGGATGCTGATAAAGCAACAGAGAAATATGGGCCCAAGCCTACACCCCAACAAATTACTTTAAATGGTTGGGTACAAAGGTTACACATACCAAAGGAGTGGAAGCAAAGATAAAGGTCAAACTATCACTCCTAGCTGGGTATCCCCAATTTTTTCTAAGTCTAGTGAGCCTATTAATATGGATTTAAATATTGACTTGTGGGTTGGATCAATAATGCAAAGATTCTAGTGCCAGTTTCAGAAATCATGAAGATCCCATCACAAAGGGAAAAATTACTAAAAGCAGTGCATGAGCCTCCTAAAAAAAATGTTATACAGAAACAACCAACCACAACCTATCAAGATGCACCAGTTATTCAGCAGAATTGGGATAGAACTAATGTAGAAGAATTTGTCTTTCTACTTGTCTCTACTTGTAAATGATAAAGTCTACACAATCGCATGTTAGATTCAGAGCAAGCTCAAATGTTATGACTAAGAAGGTGATGGAATGGGCTTAAACTTAAGGATATCTAGACCTTACCATAACATTTGTGCCTTGGATAGTCAAACCATAGAAGTATTTTGGATTACTCATACTCAGGTATATTTGAAGGCATTTCCAGACATCACCATTGAGATGGACATTGTGGGTAATTGATGTTCCCGATTTATGGGGAATGTTGATTAACAAAAAATCAGCTACAGATTTGGGTGGAAATATATATACGTGATGGACTGTCTTATGCCACCTTGCCCACTCCAAGTGGGGGGACTTTTAGATTTGATAGAGAAATATATAGGAAAGTTCAAGTGGAAAAACCCGAGGCCCCCACGGATGAATTGATTTATGATGATGAGGGTCTTGGGAATTATGCCACTTTATCTAACCCAATTGTGCCCTAGAAGATAAAGTTAAAGATAATGAGTTAGATAAAGAATGGTACATGCATTTTGATGGTGCCTTTCCCAAAGTTGGGAAAAGAGGCCGGAATTGTTTTTCAATCTCCAAGTGGTAAAATATATAAGTTTTCACATAGATTGGAGTTTGAAGCAACAAACAATGTAATGAGTATGAGGTCTTGCTCCTGGTTTAGAGCTTTGCAAAGATAAATAGTAATGTCCACCAGAGTCTCGCTAATCAATCAAACAACAATTTTAATTGTTGTCATTGTTGAAATAATGTAACCTAAGAGCATTCTTATTATTTTGATTATTGGATTAAATCATCAGGATTAATCATGTCATTATTATTATTTTTATTATTAGATTAACCCCCCATTGAGGATTAATCAAGCTCCAGATTGTATAAGGACCAACCCTTTTATGGATTGGTCATCGAACAATTATAATGTAAAGAATAAGAAGTCGGCCCCACGCTTATAATGAAAGGCGCAGATTTAATTAAAGGTGGATTTACCCACCCAAGCAGGAGAGGTCGGCCCTAGATGGTGACTCTTCACACGCAATGATTAGTATAGCCAGAGAAGGCACCACTTCTTAGACACACTTCACCTGCTCATTCTCTCATGAGGCAAGTTGCATTTTCAAATTCGAGAGAGGAGAAGAATGGCATGATCTCTTGGAGGAGGATTTTCCGCATTGGCTGAGTTATCTCTTGAACATTGTATGTTTATTTATGATAAGGGTTTTCATTGGTTTTCCCCTAGAGGGTTTCCCAGATAATGTTGTGTCTCTTGTGGATGCGTATTTACTCAGTGATCTTGTTCTCCATATGCTCTTATCTTTATGAAAATGCAAAGAACTATAATAATGGCATAAACATTAACATGGTATCGAGCCAACCTGAAGAAAGCACACCTTGCAAGAGGAAAAACGTCACCATTACTCACCCCAAAATTAGGTTTTGAAAGGAGAGTTTTCAAAATATCTATCAATTGATAGAAAGTTGTGCCCTCCCCAAGGATCCATTTAAAGCACCTAGAGCGCACCTTTTCGTTGGCTGGATCTCCTGGAAACCAGCTCTCACTAAAAGTACCGTAAACCGAAACGAAAGGCACCAAGTACCGTATACCAGAAACTAGAAGCACTAAATTCATAAACTGGCAGCGATTTGAAGGTAAAATTTGATTTTCGAAATTGCACACCATACTCGCTTCTCAAAATTTCTCACGTGATCTATCCCCTGGATCGATTTTCAAAATTTGAAGTTTAAAAAATTAGGGTTTTCTCATAAAACCCTAAGTTGCAGTTGTAGTATCAGTTGTAGTATCAATTGCATTTGTAGTATTAGTTGAAGTATCAATTGTTGTACCATTTGTAGTCACCCTTGAATTTTTTTAAGATTTGGTAATTATTATCGTTTCTACGAGATGGTTCCACTACCCGCAAATGCTATCCGAGGTATAATCACATATGGTTAATGGTTAAACCCTAAAGAGTATTTCAGGAGAAGGGATCTTTTATTATAGATCTAGAATGATCTCAAGATCCAACATATTCAGAGGAATGATGCAACTGTGTGGTGATTATTCTAATATGCATCTATTTTTATTATCTTGATCAAGTACATGTTGAAGCTATGATCCAAATTATTAGAAGGATTAAAAGATGATCATAGAGTTTATTCTCTAACCTAACTTTCTCTCAAGTTAGCGTATTGTCTTAGTACATAAGATAGGTTGAAGAAGGCACTCATCACTTGAGTGAGGGAGACCTAGAAGAAAAGCAAGCACCACTCTTGAGGACAAGACCTGTGTTTGTTCAATCAAGATTCAAAGGTACACATGACAAAACTAATAACTTTAGTTGAGATAGCAATCGGTCAGAAAGCATTATACTTGATAACATGTGAGAATATTTTATTTGATATGACTAACACCTCTAGGAGAACCTCGTGTTAGTTTCAGATTGCCATTGAAGAATGTTTGGTCACAACACTAAGAAAAGCTGGACCCCATTTCGTATTTCTTGTATTCCTTACCTTTTAAACTCACAATTATAAGTAATAAGCCTAAAGGACAATGGACATTTGTTCGCATATTGTTTTATACTCATCAAGAAGGATATTATTCTTGCTTGTTGTTTGTTGACCTGCCCAGTCACATGAGGAAGTTATAGCCAAGGCTGCGTAAGGCAACGCGGCTAAAGAAGAAATCATAAATGAAGCAATCATCGGTGGAAGAAGAAGGTGGGTCACTTAGAAGGTGGGTCACTTAGAAGACGCCATGACCCATGCTATTGAAGAATACATGTGAACTATAAAAGATTAGCTCACATCAACTACAAGGCTTACCATACATATGCAAGTTGTCACAGGTCTACCGTAACCCAGATCATGAAGGCTGCATGTATGGATGCTTAAGGGAAGAACACATCATCAAGAACCTCTTTCCAAAGAGGGACAAATGTTAGCGAAGAAGCATTGGAACTCATCCATTCGATGTGTGTGGTCAACGTCATCATCCCTCCATTAATGGGTATGTATACTATGTATCATTAATGATTATTCTCATAAAAAGACCGGATATATTTTAAGCATTCAACAAGATCAAGGAATTCAAAGCTCTTGATAAAGAATCTTCCGAAAGAAAAATTAAGATACCCAGGCCAGATAATGGAGAATAATACACATCCAAGGAGTTCAGAGCTCGCAGAGATGCCTGGATCAAGAGGAACTAATCCACTCCTACAATCCCCAACAAAAATCCAGAGCTACCGAATGGAAGAATAGAACCATGCTCGAAAGATCAAGATCTTCCTATGCTTATGGGCAGAAGTGCCTATACCGCTTATGTGCAGAATAGATTATCCCATAGCACTTGGGTTCAAGACCCGTAAGAAATGTTCACACCTGAAGAAGCCGAGGTGTTTAATCTCAAATATTTGGTTGTCCAAAGGTTTGTTCATATCCCCAAAGAGAAAAGGAACAAACCTGAGTCTCCTGAAGAAGGGGACATTTGTGGGATACCGTGAGGCATCCATACCTCATCTACATACCCTGGTCACCGCCCATATTAAGATCACAAGGACGGACCTTTGATGAAGAAGTTGCACTTAAGAAACGAGAAGATGTACTTTGAAGAGGTATGTGAAGAGGAACCCATAACTCGTGGACGACAGAATCCGCGAGAGAAGTTCCTAGAGTTGGTGCACCGTGAAGGGAAGTGGTAGCTCGATGAGGAGACCCCTTGAAGACCAGATATACCGTAAGTTCAAGAACCTCCTCGATGACCTTCTCCCATAAAATAAAGCATGCTTGGGAAAGAGAGCTTGTACAAGATGGAGAGAAGTATGGTTTTCCCGAAGGAACTAATGTAGACAAGGTGAAAAGACCAAAAGCCATTCTCCGATACACGGCTTTGATGTGCAATCTACTTGATGAGAACCCATGTTTTGAAGAGGCCATCCGTGAAGAAGCGTTGAATGGGAAGATGCCATGACGTAGAATACCGATCCATAATGAAGAACCAAGTAAGGGAAATAGCCCCTGCCTCGAAGAATAAAGATGGGGTAATTTACGTGATGGCTCTTCAAAAATAAAAAAAAAAAAAACATGCCACTGATGGAAGTATTGAGAAATATAAAGCAACATTTGTCGCCCGTGGCTTTTCCTAGAAGGAAGAAATCGACTATGAAGATACATTCGGCCTCCCTCGCGGGCCGCATACACCCCCGGACGTAACTACTATAGATCTTGGTCGCTAAGATGAAATGGAAGTCGCATCTTCGTGATGGACGGAAGGCAACTTTCCTCAATGGTAATATCGTGAAGTGCGCTAAACGCCAAGGATTTGAGGTTGAAGACAGGAAGTCTCCATGTCCGCCGACAGCGAAAGTCTTATACGGATTGAGGCAAGCTCCCGAGCTTGGTATGGCCGTGAGACGCTTCTTTGACAAGCTTGGCTTTACCAAGAGTAAAGCGATTCTAATCTCTACTCTGCGATCATGGATAATGAACCAAGAATATTATTACGCATGTGGATGACTTGTTCTTAACTGGAGAAGAAAAAGTTCATCACTGAATGTAAAACAGTAGACTTGCCGCAGAATTTGAGATAAAAGACCTGGCCTAATGCATTATTTCTAGTCTTGAGGTGGGTATGGGGCAGTCCGTAAAGAATCTTCCCTTTAACCGGAAGGACACCCA
This sequence comes from Picea sitchensis, assembly GCA_010110895.2. Lineage (NCBI taxonomy): Eukaryota > Viridiplantae > Streptophyta > Pinopsida > Pinales > Pinaceae > Picea > Picea sitchensis. The sequence goes on along the minus strand of SNQJ01S0174393.1, from coordinate 6,352 downwards.
CGAACTGAAGATATTCGATATGCTTGAATGCAAGTCCATGAATACACCCATGGAAGCAGTCGGTTACCGGTCGATACTTCACGATTTGATAGATGCCACTGCATGCATGAGCTATTGGATTGGTCGATGTACCCCGACGCAATACTGCACTGCATTATCCGCTTTTCAGTTGAACACCTTGGAGTGAGTTTCCGGTGGAGCCCGACGTTCATTTAGTGGTCGCAAACGTAGGATGAGGTAAATCTTTAAGGGTACATTGGATTATGGTCTCACCTATGATGGAGATCATGACTCACTCTGATTGGATACACCGGGATGCATTGGGCGGTGTAGCATTGCCGACAAAAAAGCACTTCCGATGTTGTTTCAGTTTGGGACCATCTATGATCTCATGGCGGCGTAGGAAGCAATCTAGTATTGCTCTCGCACAACAGAAGTACATCGTTGTATTGTTCATAGCTACGGAAATATGGTTTCAAAGTTACCGACATGCTCATTTGATTTGGAGATGAGAGCAACCGCATTCTATGTGATAATCAAAGTTGTATTAAAATGACGTAGAATCCTGTGTTCCACTTACGTCAAGCACATAGAGATCCGCGATATTTCATCCGGCTATTGGTACGAGATTCCAAGCTCCAAAGACATTAGCAACGGGATGAACAAAGTTGTCGATGTGATGATTCGGGTTCTCTATCTTGTGCAAAGTTTGAACACTTTCGAGATAAACTTGGTATTGTCCGGAAGGACCTTCCCCGGAAAGGGGAGGATGTGGATTCGTTTCCTAATTCCTCATTGTTGGACTTAGCAAGATGAGTCATGCTTCTCGACCTTGCCGCTAGACGTGAAGCATGACGCTGATGATCCTTGCTTCTAATCTTGCTAGATCGAAGTAAGCATGAGTCATAATTTCCGGACCTCGCTGTTAGACGTAGTATGCTGCGGTGATCCTCGCTCGACCTCGTTGTTAGACGAGCAAGATGAGTCATGCTTCATCGAAGTTGTTAGACGTGAAGCATAACGCCGCTGGTTCCTAGCTTCTGACCTAGCTGTCAGACACAAAGCAAGAAGATATGTTCCTTACTTCCGACCTAGTTGCTAGACGTAAAGAAACATGATGTGTTCCTTGATTCTGAACCAGTTGTCATACGTAAAGAAATATGACTCCTTTCTTCTAACCTAGTTGTTAGACGTAGCATAACGTACCGATGATTCCTCGTCACCTCGCTTGTTAGACGAAAAGCCGCAGATGTTGATGTTCCTTGCTTCAATCTAGTTGTTAGACGTAAAGCAAGATTTTCGAGTCATGCTTCCCACCTAGTTGTTAGATCGAAGTATGACGTTGTGATTCCTCCTTTCTCACCTAGTTGTTAGACGTGAAGTGAGATGATGATATTACTTGCTTCTCAACTAGTTGTTAGATGTAGTTAAGATGTGATCGATGACTGAAGCACAAATTTAAATCACTGCGGACACATTGAGAGCTAGTGTAAATCGCATGACAGCCTTGTGTCAGTGATGAGGTATCATTTTACTAATACATATTTGATGCGTGATGATGATAACATTCTTTGAGAATGATGATGCTACCGATGAAGAAACTCGAAGGACTCAGAATGCTAGACAATTGTTCAAGATGATATCGACGCATACTATCCTCAGATGCCACCGGCGATGCACCTCCTCACTGACAACATGAAGACCGGCTAACACCTCTTCTTGTTAAGGGGGAGTGTTGGAAATAATGTAACCGCTAAGAGCATTCTTATTATTTTGATTATTGGATTAAATCTAATGTGGATTAACTATGTCATTATTATTTTGATTATTAGATTAATCCCCATTGAGGATTAATCAAGTCGTAATTGTATAAGGACCAAATCCCCTTTATGGATTGGTCATCTGACAATTATAATGTAAAGAATAAGAAGTCGGCCCCAACAGCTATAATGAAAGGGCTGATTTAATTAAAGGTGGATTTACCCAACTAGAGTGAGAGGCCCACCGCCAGATGGTGACCTTTCACACGTGCTAGTCTTATATAAACAGAGGCTAGTGCCTCACTTCTAACACACACTTCACTTGCTCATTCTCTTATGAGGCAAGTTGCATTTTCAAGTTGGAGAGAGGAGAAGGTGATGACTTTGGAGGAGGCGTGATTGCATTGGTTGAGTTATCTCTTGAACATTGTATAAGTATTTTATGATATAAGGAAGTTTTGCCGGTTTTCTCCCCCAGAGGGTTTCCCAGGATAAATGTTGTGTCTCTTGTGGATGTGTATTTCTTAGTGATCTTGTTCTTATTATGCTCTTATCTTATGAAATGCAAAGAACTATAATAATGGCATAAACATTAACAGTCATGACATAGGTAAAATGTCATTTTTGTAATTTATGAGCAAATGGATGAAAGTAAAGGTGGATAAAGGTAAGAGAGATGATTCCTAACCTACGCAACTCTACTCCTAACCTTTTCACACCCCCTTACCCACTCACTTACTCTAACCCTCATGCCCCCTAGGGGATTTGCGCCCCCTAGCTTGGGAAAACATTACAACTTGAGTTTGCTTGAGTTGTGGTCCCCTCCCTCACGAGGTGCACCCTTCCTAGCCTCCCACATCACCCTCTTGCATGGCCCCACCTCCTCCAACTCACATCCACCTCACCAATCCACTCCAAAACCCTAAAGTTGCACCCTCTCCTTGAGATTCCCTCTTTTGACTTGAATGTGACACTTGGCATTGATCCAAGAGGGGTCGTTTTGCCTCTTGAGGCATAAATAGAACCCTCTCCTCCCTCATTTTTTCACCATATCTTGAGCTATTGTTATGCTACTGGATTTTCCCCTCATCTCTCTCTGTCTCTCTTGTTCATTGTGCTTCCTTCCATTTTGCTCTTGAGAGTGTTGGAGCAACATGTTGCTGCAAGACTCTCTTCTTGAGTAATAGAAAGGCTTTGGAGGATTTGAAGAAACAAAGAATATTCTTGTTACTTCTTGCTACTATTGAGGTGATCTTGTTCATAGTTGATTAAAGTTTTGGTTTTGGGCATATTTCACTAATTTTGGACAAGTTAAAGTCACTTAAACACTCATAAACACATCAAAATACTTAGTCCATAGGGGTAATAACATTTTAGACTTAATAGGACACCTAAATTCTCCATCTTCACCATCTAAAACGGGGTTTGAGGAAGGCAACGGAAGGTGCTAGGTCGGGGACGGTCTCACGGCGCACAACATCCTTTCCGGGAGTACTCGGATCTTTAGGGTTGACCTATGAAGCTAGGGTAGGCCTCGTTGCCTCACTTCGTGAGCATCCAACAACCATTTGGTAATTGGGGGAGGAGGATTTTGGTTTGACACTTAGCTAGGGGGTAATTAAAATCTTTAATAATCTTTTAACCAACTTTTAATCCACTTAGTGTTCTAGGCATCACTTCCTTGGGTATATCTTATGGTTGTTTAAAACTTTACTTGCAAGCACACATCTTTGTGGATTAATTATCTAAGTGTCAATCTTTTAAGTATTGTTGAGCACTTGTTTTTTTTCAGGCCTTTCATTTTATTTGTTAAGTGTTCTTTATGGTGTGATCCCTCAAGAGATAGCGCATCCCATTTGGAGGCATGATCTTGTTGGATCTTGAGTGTTGTGGTTGCCAATGATAAGCAATCCAATAGAGTAAGTACTATCGGGGCATGCTTGGCTTAATGTGGATGATCTTTATGCTTTGATATCTTTAAATTCCTTCTCATTAAAGCACTTGGTTAATTTGTTTCTTTTGTATCTTGTATATCTTATCTCTCTTGTTCATAATTGTTGTAACATCTTTCATTATTTTTGTAAGTACTTGTATCTAATTTGTTGTGGAATAATTGTACTTTTGTAATCTTTGTAATCGTTTTGTAATCAACCCTCCTCAAACATGAATTGACCCCTTTGCCCAACCTTAGGCACTAGTCTTAGTTGACTTAGGGAAGGGATTGTTTGACATAAGTAAATCTTGCATCTTGCATTATTGCCTTTGCATCATAGGTTAGTCTTTCCCCCAACCTTGTAACTAATTAAAACCAACTCCTAGAACATAACGTAAATCATATCTAGTAACTAGGGTCTACCCCCCTTGGCTTCCCTAGGAGTAAGCCTAGACGGAAGAGGTTCAAGCCAAAGTGACAGCGTGAGCTTTGAACCCAGGCATTGTGCCTCCAAGGACACACTAAGTGAGCTGGATTTTGCTCACGTTTGCAAGTGTGTATTAGGATGGCAACACATAGGTTCTGTTGTCGTCCTTATACACACCTACTAACGTGGAGAAGTCTCCAACCCACTTGGTGTGTCCTTAGAGACACAAGCCTATGTCCAGACCCACTGTCACCTCGATCTAGACCTCTTTCTTCTAGGTTCACTCCTAGGGAAGCCAAGGGGGGTAGACCCTACTTTACTAAGTTAAGTTTTAATGAATGATATAGGATTTAATTTGGTTTTTATTAGGGAGACCCAACCCAATGACAAGCAAACAATGCAAATACAATTCTTTTAATGACAGACAATCCTTTTCTTTACAATACAATAAAATAGACCAGTGCCTAAAATATACCCACAGTTTGCTTATTGAGATGAGCAATTAAATAAATATCTACAACATGGAATAATACATTAAATATCTACACAATGAATTAGATAGTGGAATGACTATTAGCTTGAGACAATTATTTCCAAATGAACATGAGAGTAATTACAACCAAAAATAAAGAATCTCTAATACATGTAATATCCACAATGAAAGAAGTTGCTTGAAAAGTAAAGTTGCTTGAAATGTAGATTGCTTGGAAAGTAAAATCACATGGAAAGTAAATTGCTTGAAATGTAGAAATATACAAAGAATGAGATTGCTTTGAAAGTAAATAGCTAAACTTGAAGTGCAATGTTGTGAATGTAGTGTTGGTTAATTTTAATAATTTTTAAGTCTCTCTTTGATTAAGGGGATTAAAATGTGTAAGATACAAGCCTAGACTATGTGACTTCCCCAAATCGTTATCCGCTCAACCAAAAAGAATTGCTAGGTGCTCAAGAAGAAGGACAAGCAATCTCCTTCCCTAGCTCCATAGGTCAAATCCGGAATGCTTGGGTGCTCAAGCAAGGAGGACACTTAGTGCCTTGAAGCTGTCCCCGACTTACACCCCTTGTAGCCTCCCAAGTCACCATTTTTGGTGGTGAAAACAATAACAATTGGATGCCTAATTAAACTAAACTCCAGTCCTTTGCCCTTTCTTAGTTACCCAAGATCCACTGCGTGGCAAGGGGAGGGAATATGGGGCAGAGGTGAAGCGCAAATATGATTACTTTTGCAATAATTTGAATGACTTGGAAATCAAAAGCAACCCCACAACAATGGCACAAGGGGAGGACAAGCCTACCATTTTGGCCAAGGTGGGTGTAATAAAAGAATTTAAATGACTTGGAAAGCAAAAGCAACCCCACAACAATGGCACAAGTGGAGGACAAGCCTATCATTTTGGCCAAGGTGGGTGTAAATAAAGAATTAAAATGACTTGGAAATTTAAAGAGAAACCCCACAACAATGGCACAAGTGGAGGACTAGCCTACTATTTTGGCCAAGGTGGGTGTAATAAAAGAAATGCAAGGAAATAAATCTAACTCTAGCCTTCACGATTTTGCAAGGATGGCTTAGGCCAATCTCTTTGCAAGGTGTGGGCAATATTTTCTAAATTATTACAATATCAGATTTTTGTATTTACTTGAGAGAAGGAAAGCCCAAGAGACTCTCTTGGGTTGCTTACAATGCTTTAGAAGAAGAAGATGAAGGGGGTTTTGGCACCCATGTTTTAGGAAACTTCTTTGAATGTTTTGGGGCCCAAAACAAGTAGCACTCCACTTGATTTGTTGAAAATCTGCATAAAAATAAGCAAACTATGTTTGATAGAAAATGCTACAAACACCAAGAATCTTGTTAATTTCTATTAGCCCAATGAAACATAAATTTAAATAGAGAAATCTGAATATAAAAGTGAGTTTTTAATGACTATTCTAGAGCCAAGAATGCGTACGAAAGAGAAGAAAATGTTGGATACAAGAAGAGGAAAATAATGGAAACTTTGGTTGATTGAATGAGTGAGTTTCCCACTTTGAAAATCACTCCTCCAATCCTCTAGTGACCTGCAAATAAGTTTGTTTCTTGCTACACAAGACACAAGGAGGTGAGAGCAAGATTTACAATGAGAAAATGAGAGAGAGAGAGGGAAAAGAATGGGAGAAATTTTGGCATAATAGACTTGCTCTAAGAATGGATGATAAAATGAGGAGGAGAGGCTTTCTTTTATAGACGAGGAAGAG
>SNQJ01S0174392.1:0-17885 GCA_010110895.2 Picea sitchensis | reverse complement strand
ATATTGTATTGTAAACAATGTAACACAATGTATGAATATAATATATGTTGGTTTTCCCAGTTTGGGTTTCCAGGTGAAAAATCTCTGTGTAATGTTTGTATTTTCCATTGTATCTTTTCTGTTCTTTTCTGAATATCAGTTTGCAGTAGATATTGTACAAGGTTAGAATTTACAAGGTTGTGATGAGTTCGGCGATGATGAGATATTTCTTGCTCTTGGGTGTTGAAAATTCGAGATCATACTCCTGAAGGATAACGATCCATATGGAAAATTTACCATTAATTTTCTGTTGACTGAGCAAGTATTGCCTGGGGTTGGAATCTGCTATGACTTTGGTTGTGTGAGGCAGAATGTAATGGTGCAGTTTCTGGACTGGGAGGACAACTACAAGGGCTAGTTTATCTTCATGATTATACTTCAAGGGTGGCCCTGAGAGGTTTTTACTAATTTAGTAAATGACATGCTCATGATCATCATCTCCTGTTTGAATGAGAACTCCTGCTACTGAGATGGCTGATGCTGATATGTAGAGGATATAGTCACAATTATAGTCGAGTGAACTAATTAAAGGGGTGTTGGAGAGTGCCATTTTAAGATCGTCGAAAGCTTTTTGGGCATGTTCATTCCAGTGGAATGGGATGTCGTGGCATAGTAACCGAAGGAAACCGTGTGCTCGAGTGGCATAGTTTGGGACAAATCGTCGTAAAAGGTTAGCTTTTCCTTGTAGGCTCTGGAGTTGGCATAAATTCCCGGGGGGGTGGAATTTCTGTGATGTCTTGGACTTTGAGGGGATTCATGGTAATACCTCTTTGGGAAATGATGAAGCCGAGAAGATGCCCGGCAGTGACGTAGAAAACGCACTTGAGGGGGTTCAAGCAGATGTTGTACTGACAACACCTTTGGAAGATGATTCGTAAATCATCAAGATGCTGAGTGCATTTTTTGGATCGAGTTGTGAGGTCGTCCAAGTATGCGAGGATGATATGAGCCAGATCGTGAAAAATGTATGTCATAACCCATTGGAAAGTTGTGCCAGTGTTTTTTAGGCCAAAAGGCATGACATGATATGCAAAAGTACCCTAAGGGGTGGTGAATGCAGTTTTGTATTGATCAGCTGGATGGATTTGGATTTGGTTATAGCCATAGAAACTGTCCATGAAGGATAAAGCCTCGTGGTGTGCGCAGTCATCGATAATTTGATCGATGAAAGGCGTTGGAAAGTTATCTTTGGGACATGTGTGATTGAGATCGCGAAAGTTTGTGCATACACAGATAGTGCCCTATTTTTTGTTAACAGGTACAGGGTTGGAGACCCATGAGGTATAGGCGATGGGGTAGATGAACCCAGAAACACGTAATTTGTCAATCTTGTCTTTGATGACCGCTACTTTGGATGGGTGTAGTGGTCATTGTTTTTGGCGAACCAGTGTGATATCAGGCCAGGTGTCTATGCAATTTTCGACAATACAAGGATCAAGGCCAGGCATCTCTGTGTATGACCAGGCAAAAATATCCTAGTATTCTTGGAAGAGGGTTTTGTAGGCGGTGATTTCTTGAGGAGTGCATGTAGCGCCAATGGTGATTTCCTCGATGACTCCATTTTTTATGGAAATATTGATTTTGATGGTAGGGGAAATGTTGGCCATATTGCCTTCTTCAAAAGCATCAGGGGTAGGGATAAGATTGTTGAACCAATCAATATGCCCTGCTGGGATAATATCCTTGGTTTCGACTGTGTATATGGGGTGTTGGTTAGGAGGTGTGAAGGCTTCCTGTGAAAGGAAGAGCACTATGTGGTGTATCGCATCCCATGGGTAGTCAGGGGTGGTTAATTCCTCGAGTATGTCCTCATCACAGTGGAATTGTCGGGAATACAAGGGATCTAAAAGAGTGATATCGGTGACTATCACTATGTGGTTATCTTCTGGTGGTGAAGAAGTAGGAGGGATGGCGCAATGATATTGTGATGGTTCGCTTGTCATAAACCAAATATCGAGATACTGAGGGTTATAAATGGTAGTTAGGTGTGAAATTTCTGTGGGGAAATGAACGGGAGAATTGGGGGGATTTGGGGGTAAATCCTCTTATAAGTCATCCAAGAACCATGGAGGAATAGGGAGTACTTCTGGTTCAAGAGAAATAATATGAAGAATCTCTAGTGATGGGGTAAGGTTAATCATCGATTATGTAGGGGGTGCAGGTGTTTGAATCAGGGTCACTTGGTGTTGCCTGTATTCAATGATCATAGGACATTGATATGTGAAATGATCTAAGGATTCACAGAGAGAGCAAGGGCATCTCATACATTTTTTGATTGAATTCGTGACATAATGGATGTCAGTGATGTTTGGTGGGGATGATGTAGCTGGATTGGGTTCATGCTAGAAGATTTGGCGTACTGCTACTAATGTCTGTCAAAATTGAGGTAGCATTGGGCAATGGTGTGTATAATGGCCATATTCTAAACATATGGCACAAGAGAATTTGGTTCGCATTCCTTTGCTACTTATGTTAGGGGAGGTAGCGGTAGTACTTGATAAAGTGAAGAACGGTGATGGTGTTTGATTCAGTTGAATTAGGTTACGTAACTCGGGTAGAGATGGGCATTTGTTGGTTGGGTGTCCATCTTTCTCGCATAGCACACAAGGAGGTTGGATGCGTGGGGGAAGTGTAGTTGTGGGCTCCTTCTTCTTTTGTTTGCCCCCAACTATGGTAGGGGGGTTAGTGAGTGGGGGTGTAGGGGGTATGGTGGTTGTGAGTATGGGAATCTGCATCGGGATTCCTTCTGTTTGGGGGGGGAGGGATGGTTGAGGAACCATCTTTGGTGGATAGAGATACCATACTGGAATCGCCAGCACCATGTTGGGAAGGGTAAGCGTTGCGGCTATTTGGAAAGCTTGTACGCCTGGTGGAGGGTAAAAGAAGGGGATTTGAGTAATGTCTTGGTAAACTGTCTCCCAAACTAGGATATGGCCTTGGGGTGAGGTAAAATCATGAACTAGTGGAGTCGACGAGTTCACAGGAGGATCCTGAGGGAGGGGCTTTGCAACTAGTGGGACGTCAGATATAAGAGAAGCCTCACTGGGAGGAAGGGTACCCTCAACGTCAATTCCTTTGTATGAGATGACACATACCTAATTGGAAGGATGAATGAGCGGTGGTGCACCATGGTAAGTTCCTAATAATTATGGGTCTTTGAAAATTCTGGGCCCCATTTCGATGAGTGGGTGCATCTCATGATTAGTATGGATGAAAGGAAGAATGTTATCGATGTTGGCAAAAGGGTTAGGTTCATAATGTGAAACTTGATCAATGGTAATGATCTTCCCGTTGTGAGGGAACATCATGGTTCGAAAGACGAAAGAGGTAATTGCCTTCATAGCGTACATGTAGCTACGACCGAACAAGATATTGTAAACGAGTGGGGCATCGATAACTTCAATGTCAATGAGAATGGTCTTGCCCTCGAGTTCTACGGGGACATTTTGGAAGAGCCCTTCGGGATAAGATGATCATCCGTCATAAGCTCTTAAGGTAATGGTAGATGGTATGAGTTCGGGGGAGCCAAGTTTCTGCCATAAAATCTTGGACATGATGCATGTGGACGCACCTTCATCAATGATGCACCGATGAACTGTAATGTTCCAAATTTTCACTGGGATTTGAAAAGCGATGAGAGTAGGGAGGCAAGGTTCTCCGCTGTCGAGATCAAATGCAATGAGTTGAGTATCCGCAGGGTCGACTGCCCCCAAGGTGGAAAGTAATGACTTTCGCTGAGTGGGAAAAGTTTAAAGTACTTCTAAGACTGACATGGCAGTCGGGGATTGTGCCAAGTCATCGACCAAACTGTAATTATGAGCCGCCCTAGCCTGCGGGTTGTGGACATTCCCATGTAATGGTATGTGAGGGATGCAAAGAGGGGTTTCCATGTTAGGGCGTTGGATCATCAAAAGGGGTCCCGTTGGTGCTAGTATTGTTTCTAGGGGAATGGGAGGAGACTCAGTGGGTGCATGGTATTGATGACTATGTGTTTGTAAAAGGACTTCTACCTCACTAGTGAGGAGGATAGTACGATCTACAATATTGTTTGGATTGAGATATTATCCCAACTGTGGTGGGCTAGGCTGCATGTCCTGTTGGGTGTTCCTCACTCCTTGGTGTGGAATGGGGTTCTGCAGTATAGTTGTGGGTGGTTGTTGCACGTATTTTTGTGGGGCCTGCTGAGGGGCAAGCGGTGTTGGAGGATGTGGTCCAATCACTGAGTCTTTCATGCATTTAAAATCAGCGATTTGGGGGAAATGATCAGTATAATGACCGAACTCGCCACAAAGGGCACAAGGGAAGTTGGTTCAAAGGTTATTGTTATTTTTCCCTTGACATCTATTGTTATTTCCCCCCTGGGGGTTATGAGTCCCTAGGTTTTGGTTGCCCCCAGTAGGTTGGTTCTGTTGGGGGTGATTTCTGCCTTGGCCTGGGTTGTTATTGTTCCATTTTTTTCCTTTCCTTTTGGCATTATTCGACTGATGGGTTGGATTTGTCGTATTCAGCTATTCAAAATTTTGATATTGCTGAATGGGAGAGGGTTGAACAAAATTAACCCCAGTGCGAGGGTGTCCTTGTGGTGGAGCCATGGGTTGTGGAGGGCCAGGAAATGGAAAGTATGGATTATGTTGTGGTAATGATCCGTAAGGTACATAGGAATGCATGGTGCTTTTGCTAGTACTTAGAGTATAAGCTGAGGTAGAGGGAGTACCATAACTTGTTTGGATAGGTGGGCGTATTGTGGGTGTTGGCGGTGGCCCACTGAGGGGTGGAGGAAGGGCAACAGGGTATAGTTGTGGATAAGGGGGTGGAGGATAATAAGGGGTTCCTCCATATGTCGATGGATTTTGAGGTGTGCCATACATTGGTGGTTGTTGGGGTTGTGGATTGTGGTGTGTGGTGTTACCAATCAATTTGTTTGCTGAGTGAGACATCCCGAGTTTATCTTGGCCAAATGGCACGAGTTTTGGGAGATCAAGAAGTACTGTGTATAAGTACCCTAATTGTGAATAGATGAGATCGTATTGTTGAGCCTTACTGATGGATTCTTCTTCTGATTGAGGGAAGGTGGAAGCCACATCTTTACCGAGGAGAGAGACAAGTGATCTGAGAAACCAATCAAGACATTATTGTTTGGTGGTTTCTACTTTGCACAAACTACGTCGTCGAAGCCACTCGTGAATGTGATCAGCGATATGTGTGGCTGAGGTTTGTTTAAAATTAGAGAGTAGTTCAAGACCATTGTCATGGCAGATTGGTAATTGGAAGAAGGTAAAAAATGCTTTGGCCAAGGACTCAAAAGTCGCATGGGACCCTAATTTTTTGTCTACTTACCATTTGGTTGATGGTCCAATGAGTGTGCATTGAAATAATCGTAGTCGGATGGAATCATCCATAATGTTGTTGGAAGAGCACCATAAGTGGAAAGTCATGACATGGTTGGCAGGGTCATCTCCTGCCTTTCCTTCAAACTTGGGGATGTCTAAAGGGAGTTTGGTAGGCATTGCAGGCCATGTGGGGTCATGCAATATAGGATCATTTGTGAGTTTACTTAGGTCAGGTATGTTGAGAGAGGCCAAGTATGGAATCTAGAGTGGTGGTGGAGGATTAGTTCCAGCCATGGTTTGAGTGTTTTGTGAACCTGGCCCTTTGGGGGGACTAGGTGGGTTTGTACTTCCCCCTTGAGAGGAAGTTGCCCCCCTGCTTCCATGTAAAGGAGAGCGAGTAGATGGTGGACCTTGGGAATTGGACCCAAGTAAGGTGGAACCAAGAAAAGTTGTTCCTAAGATGGTGGCACTCACAGGACTGTGAGAAGGTGGAGCCGATGAGTTGGCAAGACTAGGAACTCCCCCTAGAATAGGAGGGAGGTTTAGCAAGTGTCTGGAATGACATGGGTTCTGTGGGTCCCCTATGATGTCCGACTAGCTGAGTGGATGTGTGCGAATGGTGGTGAGAGTAAGAAAGAAGCAAGAGCCTATGTTGCAATTTTTGAACTTTACACGATATATATCTAAATCAAATGTAATCAGAAGTGCATCATACATAAAATGTTTTGATAAATAAGCATATATGTGGATAGGTGGGTTTTGTCCACGTGGGGGATTAAAGAAAACAAATTCTCGTGTCCTAAAAGACGTAATGTCCCTCCTCTCAAATAGCACTGTACCTTCCAATAGTACTCAACAGTGGGGTCTGAAGTCACCGGAAGAGAAACTAGTGAAGGATGAAGCAATCAGTTATAATGAGGGGTAGAGGGGGCATATCTCGAAAGAACTGGTGATATTTCCCAATAGCCACACAAAATCCGATCAAGGTACAATTGCAGCCCACAATTTCCACCTGGATAGATGTCCTAAAATTTTGGTTACTAGGTACTTCGGTCAAAGTGCAGCATTTAGATTTTCGGCCTAAAAAATGGGTCATGGGCTGGATCCCGTCCAAGAGGTGGGTGCCTCAAGGGGGGATGCATAGAACAGATAGAACTCGACCTTCAACCCTTCACAGGTATCTCCCTGCCTTAAGGGGTTAGGAAGACTTGACTTGGAGGATTTTAAAGTTCCCTATTTGACAACTTCTATTGTTTTGAAAATGTGAGAACCAAATAATGGGGAGTTATTTGGATGCCTATCCTCGAAATCCTACCTAGGATAAAATATTTCTTTTGGCTCCTCCTGTGGAGGAAAAATTAGTGAGTTTTTAGAAAACATCTAGATGTGGTTGTTTGAGAGATTGGGGGTGTGAGCCAATCTCGTTGAAATTAAGTGGGAGTGGATAGTTTCGTCAAGAAAAGGGTGGGGTGTTTCAAAATCCCTTTTGAGATGAAAACTATGTGAGTGAGAGGTGACTTTTGTGTGTGAATGAGTGAAAGTGTGTCAATTTTTAATAAATTAGGTGTCGCCTTGCTGCATGTGGACTTCGCTTGGTCCTTACAAGTCTTTGATTACCTAATTAACTAAATGTCTTTGGTACAACCTTGCGGAATTCAAAAGTACCTAGGAAGCTAACATGTGGACATGTGGGTCCTTTACTATTCCTTTAACTCCCTATTATGATTTAATCTAATAAAGCTTTGAAACTATCCTAGATTGTGACCATGTGGGCATGTATGGGCCTATTACAAAACCTTTAAACTTCCCTAGTGATTTGATTTACAAAAGTAAATTTCAACACTATCCTATATTTGTAGCATGTGAGCATGTATGGTCTCGTTACAATCTTGAGATGTGTTTGAAAAATAAACTAAGAGGAGTCCTGAGGGGGCTGTTGTCCTCTCCTAAAGGTTTAGTCTTTTTAAGGGAGATGAAATTGTCCTACAACCTTTTTCTTATTCTCAAGGTCGCTTTGAAGCACGAGAGAAAATCTTACTCATTGATTGATAACCAATTTCTTGTCCCAATGTAAGTTTTATGTTATTACAAATGATTCCAACTTATACTCTTAGTCAAAGCAAGCCATCCATGTGGCAAAATGAAAACAAAATAGGAAATAATGATTTTAAACCCCCTAAGTGCCTATGTGTTTTGACTAATCCCTTTATATGGAGAGGGAACTAAGTGTGGTGCAGATTACAACATGCATAGAATCATTTTTAAGAGGGCTAGAGGCCTTCCACAAATCACAAAAAGGCTTATAATGTGTATTTTTCTGCATAGGTGTGCGGATCTCAGAGTAGATAGAGGCGGACTGAGCGCCAATGCACAAATTGAAAAAGACTTTTCGGCGCAGGTGCACGGAAGGTGCTAAGTAACACAGTAATTTTGGCACACATGCGCACGATGCGCAATTGTGGGCCAATAAACCTGTGCAAAGTTGTCACACGACCGTGAAGAAAATTCTGGATGGAATTCTCTCAACTCATCTTTGAATTGGATGTTTTGCAGGTCGGCGTGGGCCAGTTATGGTACCTGCAGGTTAAATAAACCAAAATAAGAGCTAGAATAACCCAAATGGGGTAGGAAATTGATACCTCTCCCCAGTGGAGTCGCCAATATGTTGCGCCTCTTTTGTCACCTAAATGAGCAAAACAAAGGTGCTTACAAGCTTAGTTGGGTTAGCTAAGCAAGACAACAGTGAAGGAAAGGGTTAGAAAAATAAACATAAAAGACTAAGCTAAGAATTAAACTAGGAAAGGAAAGAACAAATAAACTATTGAGCATAAGGACATAAGAACAAGAAACAAACAAGACTCATGTCACCAATGGAAAGGATTGTAGTGAAAAGAAAACACCGAGAAGAAAGGGGACTTTAGGTCCCTTCTTCATCCAAGGGAGGGCTCTTGGACCCCCACAATTGAGCTCTTCTTACAACTTTGAAACTTGAAAGAAATGGTGAAAGAATCCCAAGATAACCCACTTAAAGGTGATGTGGATTGCCCAAATAGAATGGTGTTAATATGCTCTTGATGAGAAAAGAGAATTCCCCAAGAGAATAGCAGCAACATAACCTTGGAAATGAATTCCTTGAAAAAGTAGTGCACCCATAGCCTTGTTTTATAGCACCACTTTGAGGTATTGTGCAACCAACTTTTAGTGTGAAAAGGAGTTGTTTAGGGCACCTTTAGGTCTTTGACCAGCCACCCAACCAAATCCAGCCGAGATTTGGGTGTCAAATTGAATTGGAAGCTGAACCAAAAGTGGGTGGGAGGCCAACCAATATCATAAATGAATCATTCTCAGCTGTGCGTGGCTTTTAGCGTCCACAGTCACACATAGTGTGCATGTGCGCTTTTCTTGCGTTTCTGGATGGCGCATGTGCACATGCCCTGCGTAGTCATAGGGCATCTTGATTTTATAACTGGTTGTATAGTTTTGGACCTTTTGATAATAGGCACCACCACAAATTCATAGTGACCATACCTTGTCCTGAAGGTTGTTTTGTGGATGTCTTCATCCTTGATTTGGACTTGATGGTATCCAAACCTTAAGTCAATCTTTGAGAAAATGAAAGCACCCCCTAATTGGTCGAACAAGTCATCGATTCTTGGTAAGGGATACTTGTTCTTTATGGTTGTCTTATTGAGTTGCCTATAGTCTATGCACAGTCGGAGTGTGTCATCCTTATTTTTCACAAACAAGGTCGGTGCTCCCCACAGAGACACGCTGGGTTGGATGTAGCCTTTTTTCATCATCTCCTTTGGTTTTATCTTGAGTTCAACTAGCTCTGGTGTACTCATCATATATGGTGTTCTAGATACTAGCACTACTCCTGGTGCAAGTTCTATCGAGAAGTCAATGTCTCTTCTCATAGGTAGACTCGATACCTCTTTTGGGAACACGTCTTTATACTATCTTAATATGGGTTGGTCCTCTAGGTTTGATTTGTCATCCTCAACAAATTCCAACACCTATATTTCATATAGAGGGAATCCCTTTATGAAATACTTTTTTATTTGAAGGGATGATATTCGTCTCACTGAGACAAGATTTTGGATCCCTTGGAGAGCTATCTTTCTCCCTTCTTCATTTACACATTCTAAAGTTTTTTGGTAACAACCCAACTTATTTTAATAAGTGGCTAACTAGTCCATACCAATCAACAGGTCATAATATCCCAGGGGAAGTATGTTAAGGGTCACTTGGGTGGGAAATCCATCCATAATGAATTTACAAGCTGGTATAACCTCTGCTACTTTTCTTTTGGTGCCAGTGGCTAGTTGTACCAACCATGGCTTAACATTTCTAACTGGTTGGAGTTTACACTTATCAACAGTCTGATGGGCTACATAACTCAAATTAGAATCAATTAAAATAGAAACCAAATGGTTGGCAATCATACCTTCCATATCCACCACTGAAGCTTGGTGGTCGACTTGTTTATTATCCACCGCTACATAAATCCGTGGCATGCTCCTCGCCACATCATTGACTATGGTAGCTTCTTGGATGTTGTAGATTTTCCTATTTTTCTATTGTCTGTGTGGAAAATACATCAGTAGATGTTCTTCTCCACAACCCCAACATTTCAAGGGTTCCTTCTTTGGGTTATCAGTCTTTCCTGGTGTTTCTCCAAAAGGTTTATTTCCACTGTGGGAGCGGAAATTTTGTTGATATACACTTCTAGTAGGAAGGATTATCCTAGATTCCTTCCTATAGTTATTAAATCTTGAGGATTTGAAACCATTCTTATTGAATCTCAGACTACTCTTCTTCTTCCAATCCTCACGAGGTTCTGTCTAACTCCCAAACTGTTCAGGAAATAATTCATGAATGACCTTTTTTTAGGATCTTTTCCAATTGATGGTAACTAATGATCTTAGGGGAGCCTGTTGTGATTCCTTGGAACTTATATTGTTGTCCCTCCTATTGGAATTTCATGGTTAACTCCTTAAAATTCATAAGGATGGGTCCCAAAGTGCATAACCATAATCATCGAGAACAATTTCACAACCACCCATGTCGATAGAAAACATATGATATTTCATGTGGTACTGACCAATTTGTAAGTGCACATTTTCACAACATCCTCCACATTTCAGGGAACCACCATCAGCAATCATGATTTGAAAATTGTTGACAACAAGGATATAGAAATTAATTTCATGGGAAATGCGATGATAAATAAAATTATAGGTGTTTCCATTGTCAATGAGGATGATGGGCTTCATGTGCTTAATGTAGCCAATGAGCTTGAGGGTTTGGGGAGTAGAGAAACCATTAAGGGAATGTAGCGAAAGAAGTTGTTTAAATTCTCACAAATTAGAGAATGGAGTAGGAGTAACGGTTGGGGGTAGGTCTTCCACTCGGTAAAATTTGACCTCCTCATCAGCAACATCCTCATAAATGGCCATAAAAAGTTTATGTTCTTTACACTTGTGACTCAAAAAATATTTTTCATCAAAATTATAGCAAAGACCCTTGAGTTGGCATTCATATATTTCTTCCCACGTTGATTTGTGGATCTTGATAGGGGTGGTAGAATGGGTAGGATGGGTGGGTCAAGTGCGAGGAATAAAGGAGGATTTATGTTTCTATGTAGAGACAATCCGTTGGGATTCCTTGGTTCAATGAGTAGCTTCCAACCAAGTTTGAGGGTGAGCCATGAAGACTTGGGTTCGGATTTCATCCTTGAGGCTACTGATAAATAATTCCCTGAAGAAATCATCTAATGTGCCCTCCATTCATAAATCCAAGTGCTCAAAGGAAAATATAAAGTATTCCATTGTGCCAAATTGTTTCAACTTGGTCAAATGGCCTATATAGTGGGTGTCAATGTCAAAGCATTCATAAAGCTCTGCATCAAAGTTTTTCCAAGAAAAATACTCTTGGCGTGTCTTTCTATGCCATTTCCACCATTTCTAGTGTTTAAGATCCATATAGAGAACACCATAACAATTTTTCCCAGTTCATCAGTAATTCCATGCAAGGAGAAATAATGTTCCATTTGAGTGACCCAACCTATGGGATCTGAGCCATAAAATGTTTTCACCTCAACTCTAGTAAGACAAGGGTCACAATGAGGGTTGTTGGAATGAAAGGACATATTATGGAAAGAGTCCTCACCTTCATAGTGTGAAGCTTTTTCAGAGGAGAGAGAGCGATGGGAATTTTTTAACCATTGGTTGAGAGTGGTGGGGAGGGAGGCCAATTCACGCTTAACTTCTGCAAATGCACCCATAACTTTGGCCTCGAAGGTTTCCAATTTGGAATTGGTGGAATTAATGTAAGGATTCACTCTCTGGATGTTCTCTAAGTGTTGTTTGGATTCATATTACAAGTGAAGGAGGTCTTGGTTGCAAGTGGTGGCCATTTGGGAATGAGGGGTGTTGGGGAGGGAAAGTGGGTCTACTGAAAAAACATAGATAAATGATATATATGATTGTGATTAGAGTTAAAAGAGGAATGTAATGGTATAGGTGTAAAATAAGGGTGTCAGGAAGGGTGGGGGGTGCACGAAAAAAAAAAAATCTTAGAAGTGATAGGTACCACAATGATTAGGGAGAGGTGAGAAATCCAACAGGATAGGTCGCAAATTGTCAACAAGAGAAATTCTATAGCAATTTCACAACCAGAATGTAGGAGGAAAGTTTGTGTTGTAATATATCTCATATGTTCCTTTTCTGTTTTGTTTCTTCCCAGGGGTTCAGGTTTACATGGTTCCTACAAACAAGGGTTGTCCCTGTGTTATAGCTATTTGATATATGTGTGGGTTAGAACAATAGTACTCGACCCGATATCTTAGGGAACCCACTAAGGAGGCTCAATTGTACCCTTATCTGTACTACTCAATTACCCAGGTACTAGAGAGTATATTCCCGAGTTTTGTTCTCGATGTCACTATAGCAGTCAGGTGGTCGATCAACTTATCTAGAGCTAGTTTCAGGATACCTAGGGGACTCCCGATATCCCTGTCGCTACTTGGGAGTGACGGTCATGTACAAATTATGTCTGATGTGATACTACTCGAGGGGTACCAATAAGGGTTACAAAGGTTTCCAATAAGGCAAAATGTTTATTTCTAGGCAACCTCGTGAAATCATCTATATTTCTTGTGTGTAGTCTTCCCCACCACAGTTTTACCCACTAAGAAACATATCTATATTCTTTAAAGATGTCAGAAATACATGTCTCTACCCTAAAACAATTCCCACAAATTACGCAGAGGAAAGTTCTATGATACCACTTGTTAGTTACCAGATCTATTATATTAAGAAAAAATAGAAATGCAACAGAAAATACCAGTAGAACAATAATATGTATAAAACCATAACCAAAAAGAATATCTTTATTGATAGGAAGCAATGCTCACTTGCCTCTTTGAGGGGGAAACCTCCAATAGAGAAACATTCGATTACAATAATTCTAAATACAAATATTTAGCATGCCTCCTACTCTTAGTTATACTAATTCTATCTTCTAAAGAACATTCTAGAGGAAGATATTTCTAGAATCATAAGCTTCTATTAGGTCTTCTTACATTGACATGTTTATATTTATTAAATAGGCTTTATTAAATAATGTCAAACTTTATTACATGGAAAATATATTATTCTACCTATGTGAGGGGTTAGGGAGGTTAGGACCCTAACAATATGATTGTCCCTTTGACATGGGATCACTTCACATCTAGTTGTTTAATTTGATTTCCGTCATTTTTGGCCATCAATTATGTTCCTCCCAAGGAAATACTTGAGCCTTATCCTTAAACATCTTGTTCATACTTATTATAAATCCACCTCTATTTCAAATTGGTATCTTGTCCATCTTCAGTTGATTTCAAGGGGGAATCTTGTCGTTTGCAATTGCTTCTTCATTCATGTCGACATCGACTCTCACTTTTCTAACAATGTTTCAGTATCTTGGTTCCCATTACCATAAATATGGTGAAACCCAAATGGGATAGAGAGAATCATCATCACTCTCTACTTCCATTTCCCCCCCTAATGTTCAACATCACCACATATCCACATTAGGATGGTTCTTACCTTGCGAAAGTCACAATTTCCAATTCCAGTCGAAGACCCCTGGGCTTGATCAACCATCTATGCCATAAAGTATGAAAACCCATCACATGTGTTCATTCCAGGTTCCAAGGAAGGTTCTCCTTAGAACAGTGCTTTACTATTATAGGTACCCATGAAGGTGATGTGGATTTATACTTCACCAATTATCCAACTATAGCATCATTACTACTTTTTATGCTTAGATAAGAACACTTAGTCTTTTGTCTTCTATTGTAAAATTTATCTTTTAGCATGGCATGAGCATCGGATATGCCCACCTCAATTGTGTAAAAAAATAACATTTCCAACGTTGATTGTGTTTTGCAGGTGGGTTCTCCTTTTTTCTCCAAAATACATTATTGTTTCCATGATCTCTCTCTCTCTCTCTCTCTCTCTCCAACTAATTAGTTCACAAGTTATAGAAAACTATGATACATTTAGGCTATATGTTTTCTCCTAATCTCACACATCAAGGGAAAACTATTATCACCTAAACATTTCTCACATAGCTATATAGGTGATCATTGAAAGAGTCACCAATACAACAAAATAGGGTGATATTCCATGGAAATAATACACCATATCTAGTAGATCACCAAATCTATATAAAGTGGGTTTCTAATGCATTTGAGTGACTTTATAGTGTGGAATGTTTTCAATTTATCTAGGCATGCAAGGTTGTTCCTTGAAAAGTTGTGTAAATCATCCAAGCGTGAAATATCAACCATATCAAGGGTACTCCCATCAATGCCAAAACTCCAATCAAGGGTACTCCAATGTTGAGGTACTAGACATCCTCAAGATCCATACACATTGAATTTTGATACTTTAGTGGTTCCATGTCTCTTAAAATCATGGGGAACCACAATCCATGTTACACCATTCACACTTGGAAATAGCTTTAATGGAGAATTAATTTTTTCTATAAATAAGAACCATGGAGCAACATTCAAAAAAGGATAAGATAAATAATGTTTTGTTTTCTAAATGATCCTTGAGAGCTACATTATCAAGCCATCATTTTTTGCATCCATAGCCACTAGCTAGTGGATTGGAATCTTCCCATGAAGAGTTCATTCACTCTTCTTTGTTAGAGAGAGAGAGAGAGGATACTTCCAAGGAACACCAAAGAACCTTCCCAATGAGGAAGGGAGAGTCCACTTGCACTCACTCATCCTCTACAATGTAACACAAAATATATTTCATTGGTATATGATTGCCATTTATTTTTTTCTAGTTGTTATTTTAATTTTAATGTTGTCCACTTATTTCTTTTTCTTTTATCTTGTATTTGCAATGGTATTCATCTTATGGACTAATTCTAACCACTTAACTATTGTATAGCTTTCATTCTAGCTACACAAAAGCTGTTTTTTCTCACCCAAGTGGTAGAAAAAACTAAACACTTGTGTTTTCCCCTTTGAACATATCAAGGCCTTGAGACCCATACCTAATGATAAAAAAATTGTGAGGGAAGTAGCATCTTTCTCGGAGGCCAAGGATACACTTTGAAGTTAATGTGTGGTTCTT
This sequence comes from Picea sitchensis, assembly GCA_010110895.2. Lineage (NCBI taxonomy): Eukaryota > Viridiplantae > Streptophyta > Pinopsida > Pinales > Pinaceae > Picea > Picea sitchensis. The sequence goes on along the minus strand of SNQJ01S0174392.1, from coordinate 2,875 downwards.
CGAGGCATTCTTCATGGCTCTTGATGCCTATGAATAGAGGGGACTAACATTTGATCATAGGTAGGGGACCAAGCATGGGGATAAACTATGAGAATAAGTGGGGAAATAAGGGTACGTTTGATGGAACATAGGGGAATCGATGATGTGGTGGAGCACGCGCGAGTGGGTGAGATAGGAAAAGGGGGAGGAGGCGAGAATAGGTGAAGGGTGGATGTCTAGGGAAGGTGCAACGGTGTTCATAAAGGAAAGGATGGATGAGTCAAGGGGCAGGACGATGTAGGATGGAGGGGAAGAAGGAGAGGAGGTGAGGGAGAGCTGGAGAAGATAGGGAGATATTTGAGACCAGGGGAGGTGGGAATGAGTAGGTGGGATGAGAGGGGAAAAGGGGGAGGAGGTGAGAAGAGGTGAAGTACGGATAAAGGAAAGGAGGAAGGATCCAAAGGGGAGGAGGTGAGGGAAGGCTAGAGGGGAAGTGGGATGTGGTGAGATGGGGAGGTGAGAAGAGGAAAATGATCAATGGGTAGAGTAGGGGGAGTGGTGGGAATGAAAGAAAGGAGAGAAAATCCATCAGAGGGTTGGGAGAGAAGGTGATAATATAGGGAATCATGTGGATGGGCATGGGAGGTAGAGAGAAATGGCATAGAAGTGATCCAGGATGATCTAAGGAACACTCACATAGGTCCACGAGGATCCAGAATGCTCGCAAAGGTCCTAGGGGATCCATAAATTCTCAAAATTTGACCATCTCAATTCATCCCAAAAAAATATCATTGCGTAGAACTCATCGTCAGATTTCCAACAACGTAAAAGGTAAGTCAAATGGAGCTCGTATGCAAAATTTATAAGCGATCAAAGTTCAGGTCAAACAAGGTCAAAGAAAGTCAAAGGGGTAAAAGGATGTGTGTCATGACCATACAATGACATGTGGAATGACTGTATAGGTGACATGGCCACACCCCAATCGTACAGATGACTAGGAAGATGAGTTGGAAGATTATACCTCCACATGGTCCAATGGTTCGCCAACATGTGGTAAGGATAGCCAATGAGACGCTACCACATGACACCCCCTCATTGGAAAATATTGGTTTATATTGTATAAATTTTTGGGTCGATGGTGGTCAAACCTGTGACCTCTGTGACCACCCAAATCCTTAACATACCCGCCACAACCAATACACCATCACAATGAATCTTAACCTATAATGTCGCCGGTTATAAGTAAAGTCAAGTTAATGGTTTGTTTGGGTGGATAAAGGGTTGAGTGCCTAATCCCTCGACTCTAGCCTTAGCCCCAGTTCCATACACCATACTACATGACCGATCCATAAAATCCACGGGGAGTTTAACACTTCTGCACAAGAATTTGTTTTGTTATATATAGTATATAGTTACTATATACTATATATAAATATATATTATATAAAATGTAACCAATGTATATGCCATGGAAGGGAATTGAACCCCGACCTCTTCTATATTAGTGTATGGTTTTAACCAATAAACAAATGACTCCATATTTAGCGGAGATACTGCCAAGTAATTTACTAATCAAGCTGCCAACTAATTCAGGAGGTGGTTTTAGTACCGGGTCTATATATTGGGCATGGATCGCAATGATTTGAACACATCCTTATGCACATATATCAAGGTACATGCAGTATGAGACATGGAATGGTTCCCCGAGGTATTATTAATGCATTGAAGTGCGTGCAAGTACAAGTGAGTTTTGTGTGGCACCGTAAAGCGTGCCAAATGGTACCTTGACAAAATTTCAAGTATTTTACATCAATTTTACATGATTTTTCACAAGGATCATGAATATGAGGTTGGTTTTTTTATTTCATTTGATTTTTAAACCTTGTTTCTCTATTTTTCATTAATGGGCATTTAATGCATTGTTTACGTGCCAAAGGGCGTGAAATTGAGCTAGTTTGGAAATTGGTCGACTTTATAGTCAAAATTCTCAGAATTTCACAAGGATTTTAATTGAGAAGTTATTTTATTGTTTTGAGTAATTTAATTTAAGAGAATCCATTAAATTGTCATATGTGAGTCATTTTACATGTAATTTTGATATTTTAGATGGAGAAGGAAGTTTTCATTGGAGTGAAGGGAGTTAAAGTTGAAAAACAATTATGCAATTTGACTTCTTTCTTTCTATTTTTTCATCCCATTAATTAATCAAGATAATCTTCAGTTTATGAGTTTTTGGGTAAAAAGCACATCAATAGAATTGTTAGAATATGATGGATGTGCTCGTTTTACCATTGAAAATATCACTATTGTCACCCAACCATAGGTCGAAGCCACCCTATGAGCACCTTAACCTTGACATAGAATCACTCTGGAAGCAAACCCTAGGCTAGATGTCCAAACAAAGGGTAGTGCACATTTCCCAAAGGATAGCACACCAACAAGATCTGATCAGATAGTCCAAACCCTAACCAAGAGATAGTCCAAGCCAAACGTGATCTGCTAGCTACAGCAGCTGCAATGGAAACTCTCCTCCAAACTTGCACACAAAACTAGGTACTACAGTGCGCACAAGTGCTTCTCTGCAATTCTGAGACTGCCTGCTAGAATGAAGACTGGCCTCCTGTATTTATATTAATTTTGGCTAACTGTTTGGGCCGACTTCTCATTCTGGGTATCTGTATGTTCATTATATATTATTTCTTCTGGCCGACTTCTTCTCTTGGAGGCTAATAACCTAATACAAGTTATCTTCTTGAGCCGACATGTCTTCTAGGGTTATTAGCCAACTCATTAGGGTTTCTTCTTGCTTCCCGGAATATTCTATTCTCTTCAGGTTTACATGTGGAGGTAAATACCTCCCACAACTACCATAATATCAACACTCCCTCCTAGCTAG
>SNQJ01S0174391.1:5529-19012 GCA_010110895.2 Picea sitchensis | reverse complement strand
GTGAAGGACTGAAGCTACAACAGCTTGGAGACTCCAACAAGTTTATCCAAAGGGGTTGATCTTCTTCATGCAAGTGAGCAAGTGTGTGTGTCGGAGCCAAGGGCCATCGAAAGGAAGTTTGTGACATGAAGGCTCAAGTTGTAATCTTCACTTTCCATTAATATGATACAGTAATATGTCCCTTTCCCATAAAGCTATTCCTACTTTATTGTATAATTCCTTGATCATACACATAGATTGACCATTGAATAGATTATGCTTTCTTCACTTTGGCTGGTTTGTGTTGTCTTGGTCTTGACTGCACGAGAGCACTGGAGAGAAGTGGGAGAAACAAAGACCATAGGAAGCGATAATAAGGTATGTTATTAGTTATTGCCTCCTATTTAATTCAATGGTCAAAATCTAGGGAAAGAATCATGTTTTGTCTTGCTTTGTTCTAGATCTAGGTGGATCTAGGGAGATCGGTTAGTGTCTGCACCTACGGATTTATCCAATAACACACAGAACAATTCATCTCCTTGTCCAAGCAACCTGTTTTTTACAAGGCAACAACGCTGAATATGCAATGGACATGAATCCAACTTAGTATGAAGACATACATCTAAAATAACAGGTCTATTTACTCACCAAAGAGTCCATTGTCTTGTCCAACCATTCTATTTGTTTAAATCCAAAAATGTAGTGAAAACACAACGAACATGAACTAGCTTAGTATGCAGGAAGGCATGCATTGAAGATAACTTATAATGAAGATAGACATGTAAAATAAAGAGAAAGAGGCTTATTTACTCGTGAAAGAGCCCATCCTCATATCCAGCTATCCTGTTTTTTTAAATGTAGCAATGCAACGACAACACAACGGAAATGAAGCAAGTTAGTATGCAGGAAGGCATGTAACGAAACACATATACAGACCCTAAATGAAATACAAGACAACACAATATGAAATAATAGTAGAAGCATGCACCTTTATATATCCTCTTCAATTGATGCAGTGAAGACTTCCTCATTTTCTCTAGCTATTTTGTTTGTTCGGATGTGGGAACACACAAAATACAATGAACATCAATGGAAGATGGTATTCACCAGAGAACAAGAAATATGTACATACAGTAAAATAGACTCCACGAACACTATAGAAGATAGGAAGAAACATGAACCTTTGCGCTTCTCTATCCATGGCTGTAAACTCATAATTTTTTTTCCCTGCCCAAAATATATTACAAGGTACAAAATATCATGCAATTGCATGGCCGTAGCTAAACGATTTCTGGTTTTCCATGGAAATTTATTCAAATATGCTTCCACCAATGGAAATACATGTTCTTTATCCTCTACACAGATTGTTATGCCCATGATACAAGTTTTCGGTTTTCCATGGAAAACTACCTAGATATGATTCCAGACATCCAAATATAAACTTGAAGAATCTTTGTTGCACATATCATATATCAAGCACAAAACAAATTGTAGCGTGTGCACACCAATCTATGTATATGAGAAAGAACATGTAATTTCATATCTGCACACCTGACCATACATGGTTTGTAAATGTAGCCTGCATATGCTTTATTCCAACAAAAAAACAATGAATATTGCAATTTCGCATGTAATCCTCGAACAATTTTGCATGCAACTATTTTCTTTCATGGCAGCACTTAAGAACTAGCAAAATATCATAGAATAATAGATATCGGCCTCGACAGACAGGGAAAATAACACAATTGCATGTCGACTCATGGGTGCAGGAGCTAAACACCATAAAGCACCCCCAAAAAACAATAATAATCCAAAAAAAAAGAAAAAACGAAAAGCTCCAACTACTGTTGCTGGACCCCAACCTTGCAAGGCCGAATCAAACAAATCAAAACAATTTCCAAACTAGCAAGAAAGAATTAACAGGTCGAACTACACCCCTCGAGCCCTAAAGTGAAAACCTGAGGCAAACAAGCAAAACCAAGAACCCACAAACCAACGAACCAGCAAGAACATCCAAGCTAGTAAACAACATATGTATCTCCAACGATTACGAAACTGTATCCCAAGCATAGAAGGAACCAGAAACACACAAGGAGCATGCCACTATAAATAACCAAACATTCTTACTTGCAAATTGAAAACACTAAACAACAAACAAGGAATACAAAATGAAACTTTTGCATCGAAACTTACTCTGAAACGATGAAATTCAGAAGCGCAGGTCAAATCCTGAACGAATCAACAACAACTAGCAACTGACAAACCAACGAAGAAGAAGCACTCACTAAACCAGTAAACAATGTGTGCAGCTTCAACTAGTATGAAATTGCATTGCAAAGGCAGAAGAAAGATGAAACATACAATGGCTATTGAACTGGCCGTGGACAAACAAGAGTCTGCAAATTCACTATAACTGTATAGAAAATTTTTGATGAAAAATGTACTCTGAGAACCGTATTTACATAAACATTTAAGGCTGTCAGGTTGTCTAAGGACCTCGCAGTATGCAAACATTTAATATGTCAGGGCTATTGGAGGACGTCGCGTCATCTAAACATTTAAGCTGTCATGCCTATTGAGGCATCTCGAAATAAGTGTCAATACATTTCAACAAAAATACATCTGACAAAGACACTATAAACTTTGGAATTCTCAATCACTATAAATCTTGGATATCAAAACATTTCAATATGCTTAGTACATATCAAAACTTACGGATATATTCAGCTACCAGAAAATGCTAATAGAAACATTCGAACTAATGTTATCATTAATCCACCTTCATGCGATATAGAGGAAAAATATATGATTAAAAAAGACTATATATGAGAAAAAGTTTGAATATGTTGCCATATAAAACATTGGGAATAGTGAATCCGACAATAAGACCTCCAATCTCTTATCCAATCAAATCAGTACATATATGATACTTTTTATTATATAAAAATATATGCTTTTAATTTCATAGCTCCAACAATAGGTATTGTGCAAATATTTCAGGTCAATGGACAAACTAATATGTAGTCAACGAATTGTCGATCACTATAGTCCCTCTATGCCTATATCCAGCTAGCAGAAAATGCTAATACAAACATTCGAGCTAATGCTAGCATTAATCCACCTTCAAGCAATATAGAGGAAAACTATATGATTAACAAAGGCTGTATACGAGAAAAAGTTTGGATATGTTGCCATATAAAGCATTGGGAATAACAAAGCCGACAATAAGACCTCCAATCTCTTATCCAATCAGATGAATACATATATGGTACTTTTTATTATCTAAAAATATATGCTTTTAATTCCATAGCTCCAACAATAGGTATTGTGCAAATATTTCGGATCAAAGGACAAACTAATATGTAGTCAACGAATTATCGATTGCTATAGTCCCTCTATACCTACAACTGAGACTAATAACAAAATTAATAATTTTTTTTATTAAAATAATAAAATAATTGATTATGCTAATTTTTTTATTTATTGTAATTTAAATTTTAAAAATAAGTTTATTAAGTAAATAATAAAAACCTTAAAAAATTTAAAAAGAGTTTATTAAACAAATAATTAAAAAAGATAAAGTTAATGTTAATAAGTATTTTATTGAATATCATAGTGTGATATTTGTAATAACTTTATTAAAAAAAAGACATATAGAAATAACAAAATTAATAATAAATTAAAGAACATATTAAAATACAAAATTAACGATAGTAATACTTTGTCTCATCTATAAAAGGTTTGTCATTCCTTCCTCGTTTTTAATGTTTTTATGTCATGATGTGTTCTCGAATAAGCTATTAAATTGATAAAATTAATAAGACTCAGTAATTTATGAAAGACATCCACTTTTTCTGATTCAATTGATAAAATTAATGAGAGTGAGTACTTTATGAAAGACATCCACTTTTTAAGTTAAAATATTTATATTGATAGGTTTTTAATTGTATCACTATTTGATGTTATTGTATTAAAATAAACTTATCAAACAAATCTTAAAAAGACAAAATTAATAATAATAANCAAAGCCGACAATAAGACCTCCAATCTCTTATCCAATCAGATGAATACATATATGGTACTTTTTATTATCTAAAAATATATGCTTTTAATTCCATAGCTCCAACAATAGGTATTGTGCATATATTTCGGGTCAAAGGACAAACTAATATGTAGTCAACGAATTATCGATTGCTATAGTCCCTCTATACCTACAACTGAGACTAATAACAAAATTAATAATTTTTTTTATTAAAATAATAAAATAATTGATTATGTTATTTTTTTTTATTGTAATTTAAATTTTAAAAATAAGTTTATTAAGTAAATAATAAAAACCTTAAAAAATTTAAAAAGAGTTTATTAAACAAATAATTAAAAAAAGATAAAGTTAATGTTAATAAGTATTTTATTGAATATCATAGTGTGATATTTGTAATAACTTTATTAAAAAAAAGACATTTAGAAATAACAAAATTAATAATAAATTAAAGAAAATATTAAAATACAAAATTAACGATAGTAATACTTTGTCTCATCTATAAAAGGTTTGTCATTCCTTCTTCGTTTTTAATGTTTTTAATGTTTTTATGTCATGATGTGTATTAAATTGATAAAATTAATAACACTGAGTAATTTATGAAAGACATCCACTTTTTCTGATTCAATTGATAAAATTAATGAGTGAGTACTTTATGAAAGACATCCACTTTTTAAGTTAAAATATTTATATTGATAGGTTTTTAATTGTATCACTATTTGATGTTATTGTATTAAAATAAACTTATCAAACAAATCTTAAAAAGACAAAATTAATAATAATAATATTTTTTTAAAGGATTTATAATTTTTTCTTTTCTTTCTTTGATATAAGAAAATATGTTAATGGTTTAGGATTCAAAAACATCATGTATAAGTGGAAATTTGTTTCTTTAAAAATCACCAAAATCATCAATGAGTTCTTGTAATTAGTGGTTTTATATACACAAGATGATGTTGTTGCACATTGAAGTTTTGAGGTTGTATTAACATATACTAGGAGAAATCATGGTCTCAATGTCCACACTTGGAAGGTGAAATTTTAAATGCAACTAATGAACATAAATTTGCAAGTAGTTAAAAGAACTGAAGCATAACCTACTTAACCTAATAAATCGATTGAGTGACAAAGTAGAGATGATAAAGCCAAGACCATTATTTGTCTTGATCTGGAATTATATCATGTTGATTTGGAAAATTCATCTAAAGGAATACGAGATGAGTTGAACAATTGTTTTAGTGCAAAAGTTGTAAATGAAAAATTCTCATTGAAATTATAATTGTTTAGATTTAAAATGTCTGTTGAGACTACTGTGTCTAGTGATATAAATAATTAAAAATTTCTTATAATGTAGATGAAGAGGATGTTAAAGGCATTTTTTAAAACAATTTGGCTTCCAAGTATAATAATATTATTTTAACTCTCACTTAGATCTCTTCTCACACTCTAGAAGACACGATTTCATCTCTCTTAGATGGAGAGAAGAGAATCATTGTAGGTGATACAAAAGGGGATACTCAACCTGAGATTGGATTACACTCAATATACAATTAGAGTAGATTGGTTAAATAAAAAAGGGGCATGGAATGCCATTATTGCAAGAAAATGGGTCACACATGGTAGAACTATAGGTTTTGAGCTAATGATGTTCTCAAGGGAAAATCAAAGACAAACCACATGTGGAAAATGCAGCCATTCATCACTAAATATCCATTGGATGATTATAATGATAATGAGTCATGACCTTACTGAATAAATTACATTTTATGCATTTTAAGAAGATCACAACTTGAAAAAAAAAGTGATCTCATGTAGATAAAGCTCATCATGGATGGTTTCTCAAATAACTTAGGATTTTGTGAATTTTGGGAATCAAAACAGACTAACGAAAGATAAAAAACACTTACTAAAAACTAAAATGTCTGAACTAAACATTCTTCACAAGATTCTTCTTTGAAAACAATTGTTGGATCAGGTGGAGCTCCATCAAGATGCCTTGTGATCCTTGTACAGGTGTATATTTTGAGTTGAATTAGCCTGTTCCCAATTTCCTCCTCCCCAAAATATTGAATTATGACTCTCCTAAGTTATTGGACAATCATCCATGTCAAGGATCATGAAACAATTTCATGGATAATTGTGAATGTAGCTTGACATGGATGGTTGTCCAATAATTTAGGAGATTCATAATTTAGGATTTTGGGGAGGAGGAAATTGGGAACATGAAAATTCAAATCAAAAGATACACCTTTACAAGGGTCACAAGGTAGCTTGATGGAGCTCTACCTGATCCAATAATTGTTTTCAAAGAATAATCTTGTGAAGAATTGTTGGTTCTGACATTTTAATTTTTAGTGTGTTTTTTTTTATCTTCTCTTAGTATGTTTTGATTTCAATATTATAAGCCTTGAAAGGGCATGTTGGGATATAAGGGATATAAGGATTATTATTGTAATAGTGTCACTTTATGACTTTAGGTAATAGCTTATGATTTTGTTCATTTTTTCTATATAGCGATCTATCCCATAAAGTGGAAATTACTTTCTCTACGAGTAATCATATATAAGGATGTGAAATCCATTGTAATAAATGCACCAATTGTTCATTGACAATATCATATTATGTTATTTTAAGTTTCTTTCTTTGATATGAGTTATGTGAGTCACCCTTGTTATTGCACGATTTGTACTTGTGCAAAGCCCACAAGTACCCCAAACGTTACGTAACTACAAGATATCCTACCAATGTCACCTTAGTAATAGATCCCCATGTTTTAATGATGGAGAAGGTCCACAAAAGGGGAGGATTCCTTGATGACCTCAAGGGACCAAAGTAGAAAGTATTGTAGCCAAGCCTAACACCCCCTTTGTTGATCACCTAAGTCAAAAGTCTACATCTATGAAATTGATGAGGTGGAAGATGTTTCAAGTACCTTCCCGGAACAAGAACAAATTACAACATATGTATGATGATTTCCAAGTATCAATATGTAATCTACACCTAAAAAGACAATAGACAAATGAAATCTATTATGGCTGGTACAAAATTGCTACAGTACAACAATTCCTAACATCAATTATAGTTTTGTAACAACAACAATTGAAAGAGATCAAAATTGCATGAATTAACAAGGAAAACTTAGCACAGATCCAATGGATCAATACCCAATTATTCCAAGAAATTTATGAGTATGTTAGATTGTTGTTAGAATGATGTATGCAACAAATTAGAGTGAATTAGATGGTTGAAACAATATTTTTCAACAAAAAAATTAAAATTAGTGAATTAGCTTAGGTTAGAGATAGCAAAGTTAGTAAAAATCCGTAGAGAATAAGGATAGAGAGTTGTTTGATCACTTCCTTCACAAGAGGGGAAGTAGATTAGTTCCTTTAGGGATACAGATTATTTTATAACAACAATACAATTCATTTTGCAGAATGATAATAGCAACATATAATATGTAGGGTTTGAAATCTAAGGTGGTATCACATTAGGGCCTTATATTTCAATCCTTAAAGCGAAGGGGTGCTAGAGTGCAAGCACTTTTGAGCTCCAACAACCTTTTCCCCCTTCTTAATTTCGTAAATAAAATAATGATCAAGAGTCTAGAATCAAACTCCTATAGTGATAGCACTTTAGGGCTTTAGGAGTTTAAATCTAGGTAGGAATTCCTTCACAAATTATGGATTAAACTAGCCTTGTGAGAGGAGGAAGCACTTATTCTCCTCTCTTAGGTTTTTTCCAAGAAATATTCTTCAATATGAACAAGTAAAATTTATCATAAGCATTCAACAACATGAAATGAAATTGTAGAATTCTACTTACTTCACCAAGATTTGACAAGAACAACCCCTAATTGCAGAAAATTTATCCAAATATCATCAAAGAGAGCTCCACACTTGTCCTCCAAAATATAGTAGCGCATGAGTAAAAGAGCCAATAACCCCCCAAAATAGCAAAAAATTTCATACCTTTCTCTCACTTATGTGAGGAACGTTGTGATGTTAAAATGAAATGTCAAGGAGGTGTATTTATATGATCCCTAATTGACCTATTTGTCCACTTAAATTGTCAACATAAAAATAAAAGAGGGTCGACCCCTCTAATTTCCCTTTACATTTTACAAAAAATGAAATTTACATAAAATATCACCCTAACAAGGGTGACGTGATGCCTTTTGAGGGTTATGTTGAGCTCTAGGATGTGACATCAAGGATGGAAATGTGGAATGTTGGGCCTCCAAAGGCCATGTGTCACTCTCCCATATGCCAAGGTCAATGCCAAATGCCTCCTCCCAACAAATCAACATTTAAGCCATCAAACCCTAGCCCCTAGGTGACGTCAAGGGATATAAGGGTATCTTCTAGGCCTCCAAAGGATATCATCTAAGTGGAGAAGAGTGGAGACTCATCATCTAGTCAGGCTAATATGTCTCCAAAGTCAACGTCCTCCATCATCAAGGTATAACACTCATCATCAAAGGGTGCCCCAAATGTGGGGCCTAACATCCATCTTGTGGGAAAGGCCCTAGAAAGACAAACACATATGCCCTCCAAGTGTTCAAAAGTCATATGAATGATGCCAAGTAAGCCACATATAATAAGAGAACCACCCAAACATGTGCATCAAATCCCCATTTTCAAATTAAACACATGCTCAAGTACCTTATAAAATTTTCCTAATTTAGGTATGGGAGGGGTGTCAAGGTGCTCGGGAGGGGTGTCAAGGTGCCCTATTGGGTTAACCAATCCATAGGTTAAGGGTGTTTCCCAAGGAGAAGCTATCTAAGTCATGTTGTGAGTGTGAGGTGGATTTGGGGAAAGACTTGTAGGCATGGGTTTATTGACATACAAGGGTTTGTATTATCTCATTTATGGGTTCCTTTGTAGAGGGTGTGTTGCCCTTCATCTGYGATGCAACATTTTTCCAAGCCCTTTATTTMCATTAATAGATTAAGGACCAAAACATTGAGTAATATGTGTAATGGAAAGTAGAGAGTACCACAATGCCAGTTGAAGCTAGAAACACACAGAGTTCCATATGCAATGAAAGTAAGGGACACCGCAAATGTATTTCCTCAATAAGAAGGACATTTATTAATTATGTGATTTATTTTGTAGGCCTTTCATTTTTTGGAGAAGTGTTTCATTGTTCCCAAGACTTGAAGGTGAGCATCTACAAGGATAATATTGGATTTTATATTTTTCCAGCTACAACACGTCTAGGATTTTATCCCCATCTTCCCATGAAATGAAGTACAACCCCTTCTTGGGTCAATAGACCAAGAAACCCAAAAGACGAGGAAACAAAAGGGAATAAATACGAAAAATGGTAAGCATGGACGAGACATAGGGGATTCACCTTGTTGACTAATATATTATCATGTTCATTCATCAAGGGGGTTTTTAAGTTGTGAAAATTACAGCCAATATATTATAGGCATTGTAGGGAGGATATTGGGTCTTAGGGGGTGTAAAAAAGGGGTATCTAGTAAAAATGGGGGTTTATTTTATTGGAAATATGTATTGGGAGGGGCGTTCAACAAAAGGATTTTGGCAGTTATTTATCAATATCTAGTTAAATTAGGGGTATTATTTAATATCCCGTGAACAAAGGCACTATGTCAAAGGTTCAATAAGTGAAGTCCCCATTGGACAGGACTGGTACGATGACCCTTCAAGGAACTACCTAGTAGCAACCCTTATCCTGAGGGTGACCAACTTGCTAGGACACAATGAAAACCACCAAGGTGAAATTAGAAAAAATGTATAATTTCTGAGAAAACATTTCATAATCAAGAAAGGATTATTTGCAACACATTCAAATTCTTCAAATATTAAAGTGGCACTTACCATGACACAATACTTGTTACCTCATGAAGAAAGACGTGTTGTCTTCTGGGACCAAGATGATGTAGTAGATGTTTCTCTGTTGTTGGTGATGAATGATGATGCTATCATGAACAAAAGGGACCCTACAGGCTCTGCTGGTCAATCTGACTCTCAGTACTCCATGTATGCTACCTGTGGGTCTTCAGACATGATCTCTTTAGTTACCCATATCATGCGGGGTAAGAATCCCTATTTAGGATCTCATCATTTAGTGATATAGCTCATCTTCTAACACTTTGAACATGAGAGATCATTTTTACATATAAAATATTAAGATTGTTTAATTTACCACTCGTCAATTATGATTATCAATAATCAATCATGGTAAAAAATTATCGACATACTTAATGATAGTCAAACGAATTAATAGTTATTGATATTAGTAGGTGGGGGGATTAGCAGATTAGGTGGTTAACAGGTTAGTAAGTGGGTCAAGGGTGGGTGGTATGGAAAGTGATTTGAATTAGTTAACATAATTCAACATGGGTTAGGTTTTAAGGGTTAGTGTATTACCAATTCAATCATCATCAACAATGGTGAACCATGGTCACCAAGGTCAATCATACTCAAACAAGTTCAACAATGATTAATGATGGTCAATATTCTTAATGTGGGTGAAGTCCAAATGAGTAATTAGGCTTATCATGTTAGGATGATTTTGGGTGATGTGATTTTCAAGTGAAGACGTTAATGGATTAGTAGATACATGGGCATGCCATAAGTGGGTGAGCTAGTTAGGGTTAGTGGAACAACGTGGTTAATATGGTGAACGATAGTGATTAAATTTTATATAAACAATATGGTCAACATATGTAAATATAGTTAGGGGGCTATGAATCAATGGGTCACTATATCAAGCATAATCAATGATTAAACCATGATAGACTTAGTTAACCATGGTAACAAAGGATACCAGGTTAATAGGTAACTAGGTTTATTAGGTTAGGATTTTTTGGGCTATGGAATTATGAGGCCACATGAATAATGGGTAAGAGGGAACGATGTTAGTGAGTCAGCGAGGTGGGGTTTAGTTGGTCAATGTGGTTAATATGGTGAGAAATGGGTAATTTTATGAGGGTTCGGAGGGGTCAAGGGTCAAAATGTATCAAAGTATTAATATATTTAGGGTTATAGTGTATTAAGGGGTTAATGTCTTTAGGATCACATTATGCAAAGAGGTGATTATGTCAAAGTTGATAAATATTATGGGGTATATTACATCTAGGATCATAATAAGTAGAAGTTAGTACCATTTTTAAAATGCTAAAATGTCAGGGGGTAATTGTAAAAGGAGTCATAAGAAATAAGGGTTAAATTTCTCTCTAAATAATAATTGTTAACTATATAATATATTAAAAATTGTTTCTATAATGACATATCACCTTGTATAGCTCTAGTGAGCCTAATAGTTAAGAATATGTGTTTCCTCTTTGGAAGTCATAAGTTTTAATAAATAAAGAGTATAGAGTATGCACACATTCGTAAATAAGAAATCAAATTATTACATAGGAGTCCCTTCTCCCATGATCAAAGGTGTCTCAAACACTAGTTTAACAAAAATAAATTATAATCTTAAATTAAATTATTATTGTTTATAAAATATTTGTTCTACATTGATATGAAAAGAATTCAATAATACTATACTTTTGATAACAATTTGATTTATCTAACATAACTTATAAAGTGTTTTTTTTTATAATTAGTATTATGTGCTTTCTTGCAAAATTTTATAAAAATATTCAAATATGGTAAGGTGACTTTAACACGGAAAATGTCTTAGGATTCTCTAACCATTTTTGGAATTGTATATGGTAATGCATTTCTTTTCCATGGAATACATATCTTGGGGAAACTTATAAAGCATTTCATCTCATTTTGAACATGGTACTGAAAGTAAGTTCAATTCTATAGAAAATCAAGGCTTATTCAAGGTCATTATAATAATATACTCATTAATTTCATAATCATTAATATAACTTTATTCTATCCCTTATTTTTTTCAATTGTCTTAATATTCTCTTATATGCGTCATTATTTTATTTTAAATATCTTATTTTTAATATTGCAATCTCATTATTTTAATAATTTATTTTAAATATTTATTATTTTCTTTTATACTTTAAACCACTTAATTTTGGAATATATTATTATTTTCTAAAAATTAATCACTTTCCTATTTTTATTTTTTTATTTTTTTTAATCTCACAAATTTTTTTAATTAAATATTTTAACAATAGATGGAAAATATACTCAAAATGTTGAAACATTTAAATTTAAACACTTTTCTATTCTAAAAGGATTCTTACATTTCATTTCATATTATTATTATTATTGAAATATTCTTATATACAATTATATATATATATATATATATATGAATGAGAGGGTGTGTTTCCACATAATGATTGGAACTTTCATATAGAAAACATATATAGTGGGGAGGGTGTGTTTTGAAAGTGATACTCCTTCATGTGAGTCCCATCCATGGAGAAAAGAATCAATGTTGTGGCAAGGATTTATGTAGATTTCATAGTTTAAACGTTTTATGCTTTTTTTTTTTTTGATGATATTATCTGTTTAAGTTTTTTTCAAATATGGTGAGAAATTGTTGCATCTATACAATTGAATTATTACATATTTATAATCCAATATATCCAAGGGTTTTTCATCTATTGAATCCATTTATGAATTTATAAATACAATTTAAACAACAAAAAATTGTGATTTTTCACAAATTTATATCACCAGATTCCGGAGAAAAATACCAAAACATAGAATGTTTAGATGACGCCTTTATGTAGATATCCACAAACCTCCTACTACTTCCACTATTTATGATGGTGGGACTCAACAGGCTTCTAGTGCTTCATCCTCTAGTTCTCCATCTGATGAGCCCATTGGCTCGTAACTAAATCCACTCTACCCATATTGCTCAAAGAATAAATCTTCAAATTTCTCCCTAAATTATGTTGATTTCAAATGCCTTATGTTCCCAATGATAGGAACATCTATGGTTGGATACTCAAATCTTTGTGGAGTCACCACATTGTGCATGATATGGCTGGATACTCAAAACTTGGAGGATGTAACGCCCTCCTCGTTATGACAACGACTCTTAAACAGGTGAAATTTTTTGTGCTAAGGTGTGTGCGCATGTAGAAGTAACAGACACACTTGAATCTACATCGCCACCCAACAACCAACAAGACACAACCACGTAGATTACCACAAGAGGACAAGGGTGCTCAACAAGTAGTTGCAAGCAATGAACGGCCCAAGACATAAGGCGCACACAAGTACTGCAACCATAACGACAAAGGACATAAAGCGCACTACGCAAACATTCAACGACATACTGGGCTATGCACAGTACGAACACAGAGGGAAGAATCCATAGTAGTAGGTCTTACTATTTCTGCACAAGAAAGCATGGCGTTTAATCTTAGTTCTCTGCTCCGGAGAGAGAGAAGGTCAGATAGGCTCCTGGCCGACTGCTCAGGTAGAAACTAGTAATCCCCTCAGGTGTGTCGCAAGAGTGGAAACCCTGCCTTTAAAGGGCCCGAGACTCTTGATA
>SNQJ01S0174390.1:0-13887 GCA_010110895.2 Picea sitchensis | reverse complement strand
TAGCGAGCCGCTCTTGGTTCTCTGGGCCAGTGAAGTCCAAATACGGTATTGGTTTTCGGTGGAAGTTAATGCCACATTTCCAGATGCCTTCCACCACCTTTCTTCAACCATCGTGGTCTCTTTTTCAGCATATCCCCTCTCAGAAGTCCTGCAATATATTTATATATATATTCATAATATTATTCACATTCATCGACCTTTTTTTCACAAGGTCCATTCGCATCACACATTCACATTTTCGAGTTTGCCATAGTTCTTGGCCAGTATAGTTATTTTTACAAACTGGGGGAAACAGGGTGTTACAGTTGCCCCCTCGAAGAGGCAAGTGAACATTTCTCTCAGTAATCAAAGTGCTCTTCCCGGTGTTATTCTAGTCTCATTTTGGCATTATTGTGGTGTTGTTCTAGTTATATTGTTGTTCATCTGCCATTTCTAGCATTTTATTTATGTTCTGCATATTTTTATATCTGGAATATTACAAGTGGTATCAGAGCACTTTCCTTAGCAGAAAATTGTGGGTTAATTTTTTTTCAGGGTAGATACATATTCCGACGTCTTTAAGCTACAGATCTATGTCGTTACGCGCATAAACCCGCATTCGGGGATTCATACAGGCGGGAAATACAAGTGGTACTTAAGCGCACATCTGTTGGCCACCCTTGTAACCCTTGTTGGTACCCTTTCGAGTGGTATCACATCAGACAGCACCTGCATACGGATTGGCCTAGATTTCCTGAATCCCTCTTTATATAAATCGATCGGCCACCTGACTACTACAGTGCCACCGATAACAACACTCGAGAATATACTCTCTAGTACCTGGGTAGTAGGGTATTACGGCTAAGGGCACAGTCTAGCCTCCTTAGTTGGTGCCCTAAGAGATTGGGTTGAGTACTATTGTTGGACCCTGCACGTATATCAGAGAGCTATAGCACAGGGCAAACCCTGGTCTGTAGAACCCTTGAATACCTAACCTTTGGGGACAGAAATAAAAAACAAAACAGACAAGATCTATTGTCGCGCAACTGTGTCTTCGGCATTCGAGTTACCAAATCACTACACATTTCTTCCTGATTAAGAATTTGGGTATTTCATCACTGCACCATTATTTGAGACCTATTCCATTGGATTTATCTCTTTGCCCTTATCACATTCATACCTATCATTTTTCAGAAGAAAAAAAAATTGACCCCACCGGCCCCTTTTTGGTTCCCTCGTCATCATGGCCCATACCCGTAGCCAAGACTTGGAAGCTCACTTCAATACCTTGCAATAAAATTTCACAAGGACCCAACAAGAAGTGAGACAGCTCAGTTCCAATATTTCCACCATCAATAAAAACATGCATTCCTCCATCGTCTCCCCAATTAACGAACTCAAAGAAGACTTCAAACAAGACATTACTACCCAACTTGAATCTGTCGCTTCGATGATCTGCACCAAGCTTCATATCCCTGCAGATCCCCCTTTATCTGACCTACCTTTTCATACCAAAGTTGAAACTTCCTCTCATTCCCATAATTTTCAGCACCATCACTTTCAGCGTGACCTACACCTTCCGCATGTGGATGTGACCAAATTTTATCGCTCGAGTCCCACTGGTTGGGTAACTCAAATGGAACATTATTTCTCTTTGTACGACATTACAGATGATTTGGCCAAACTTTGGTATGGTGTTCTCCATCTAGATCAAGAACGTTGGCAATGGTGGCAATGGAGAAAAATTGTATGTCAAGGGTATGTTGCTTGGACACACTTTGTGGCATAGCTTTATGAACGCTTTGACACTAACACCAACCATTTAGGCCATTTGACAAATTTGAAACAATCTAGCACAGTGGAAGACTTTATAGATTCTTTTGAGTGACTAGATTTTCGTACAGAGGGCATGTCTGATGATTTTTTCCGAGAATGTTTTATCATTGGCCTCAAGGATGAGATCCGTGCCCATGTCTTCATGGCTCAGCCTCAGAGTTGGGTGGAGGCTACTAAAAGAGATAAGGAAGCACAGCAGGTTGTCTCTTCTCAAAACCGAAAACCCTCCTTTATTCCTCGCACTAAACCAATAAATCCCACTCCTACTTCTACTCCATTAAAGATCCAAAAATTAACCAGGGTCGAAATGTTTGAATGTCAACTCAAAGGCATTTGTTATAATTGTGATGACAAATATTTTCTAGGACACAAGTGTAAGGAAAAAAATCTTTTTATGGCCATCTCGGAGGATGTTTCGGAAGAGGATGTTGAAGCTCCCCTTGTGTCTGTGTCACCTAAACCCACTGACATAATCCCTGCCTCAAAACCTCCTGAAGTAGAACCAGTCATTTCCCTAAATTCTCTCACTGGCTTCTCTACTCCCCAAACCCTCAAGCTAATTGGCTACATCAAGCATAGGAAGGTCATCATTCTTGTTGATAGTAGAATCACCCATAATTTTATTCATCGTTGCATTGCCCAAAAAACTCATTGCTATATCCATGCAGTCAATAATTTCCAAATCATGATTGTCAATGGTGTGTCCATGAAATGTGGAGGGCATTGTGAAAATGTGTGTCTCCAAATTGGTGACTAACACCTGAAATCTCATATGTTTTCTATCGACATGGGTGGTTGTGACATTGTTTTGGGTGCATATTGTCTAAGGACTTTGGGTCCCATTCTCATGGATTTTAAGGAATTGACCATGCAATTCGGCAAGGAGGGCCAACAATATAAGTTCCAAGGCATCATCATCGATTCCCCTGAGATCATTAGTTCCCATTGCATGGAAAATATGCTCAAAAAGTCCATTATGAGCTTATATTTTTGTCCACATCCCTTCTAGATCAGACGGTCTAGATTCACTTCGGACAATCTGATGCTAGAGATTTATTTCGGACGATTTGACAACTAAGATCTACTTCAGACGATCTGACGATTGAGATTTGCTTCGGCTCTCCGGCTCTTTGCGCTTCAGGAGTCTCAAATCTCAACTAAAAACTCTCGAATAGATTTATCGAAGTTGTTCATATGCTGACACGTATCTCTTGGCAATCAATGGTTAGGATCCTACATCAGGTGATCTGACAATTGAGATGTACTTCAGCTCTCCGGCTCTCCAGACTTCGGGAGTCTCAGATCTCAACTGAAAACTCTCGCACAGATTTCCCGGAGTCCACAATTTGTCACCACGTGTCCCTCTGGATCTCGTGATCCAGATTCACTTCGAGTCTTCGGGGATCGGGAATCTCAACTTTCAACTAAAAACCCTCGAACATATTCCTCCAGAGTTCGTGATCCGTCGCCATGTATCCCTCTAGATCTGGTGGTCCAGATTCACCTACTAGTGATGGACGGCCTCAAATTACTTTGGGACTTCGGAACTTTGGTAAGCTCCCTTCTCCTGTGTGTTCCAAGTGATAAGGTTTGTGCACCTTGCTTAGATCATACAGTTGTCTATCCTTGGCATTGGGATCCAATGGCCACTATCACTCCTCCTCCTGAGCTTCTGAGTTATTCCGACTTAGAATATTTTCTAAGTGCTCGAAGGATTTGACCTTTGCTCCTCCTACGGGATCGTCTCCTAGATTTCATCTGCACTCCTGAAAATGTTATCTCTTCTGAACTTGATCTCCTTGAATATTTCACCATCCCCCGTGCTCCTTGCGTTTCATGGATCGTGTCAAACTCAGATCGAAGGTCAACGACGATTGACGGTTCACAGAAATTGCAGAGCCCCATCATGCGTACTCTTTACCAGAGAGTTCGACCTCCACAATATGGAAAGTGCTTGTTCGATTCTAGTCTAACAGGGATCGTTGATCTTCCATCTCGTCAAGATCAATGGCAAGGGTGAATTGTGGAACGCGAACTAGCGCATCCACTATTTTCACCTTCATTCTTCGCAGTGATTCCTCACCCTCGATCTTCGTTCATAGATTGACGGTTCATAGCAATTGTGGGGTTCAACTTGACTATTGTGCAATTTGATATTTCAGAGCCTCAAGCTCCAAGTTTCCTAGACCCAGGTCACGTGGACCTTCATATAACTCCTGGGATATAATCCCCGCTCTTAGTCAGGTTTTTGGTTAAGGGAATAGGTGCAAGTTCAAAGTCTCCTAGACTACTGGTCTAAAGGGAACACCTTCCCAACTCGCAAAGCTTTAAGCTCTGAATCAAGGCAAAGTAACTTGTGAGGTTACCAAAACGGTAGCTATGCCTAGAGGCTTGCTCCGAATCCGGAACGGTGATGTAAATTCCTGGGGAAAGAAACTTTGAGTGATTAAACTGGGACGTATGGAAATTCAAGAAGAAATATAGGTTATCAACGGAACGAACACATACTCATAACTTAATCATTTAATACAGAGAAAGAACCCTTTATAGACATGTAAATACTTGCATGCATCCATTATTTACAATTCAAAGAATAAGGCAAGAAAACACTTATCAGAGCCATAGAGTTTGATGTGACTGTTGAAAGGGGTGCTCATTTCCACCCAACCATAGGCTCAGTCACTCCCAACGGATTTATAATGAGCCACCCCCGAGCTTAAGCCACGATGCTTTTAAGATTCAATCTCTTACTTACAGCTCAACAGAAGTTAGGGATGAAGGTTACTCTCCTTCTCCTGGCTCAATCTCTATTTTTTGTGATCGGAACTCATTGTTCCTCTTTCAGTCCTTCCTCGGACCTGAGAGTTTTCGCTCTCGTCTTTGCATTTTTTCGCAGGTATTCCTCTGCCCACCACACTTCCTTTCTTTCCTTCCTCGGCAAGATTGTGTGTGGCTCGAATTCCTAGTCCATGGTCAGGTCTGGAGGCCTTACGGATGGGTGGTCTGTCCATCCCCTCATTAACTCTTGAGGAGGTCTTCCCACCTACCATCCCGACTGTAATTGATTCCTGGGTCAGAGGGTTTTTTTATCTGAGCAATTAATTCCAGCATGGTACTGGTTCGGAGGAGGTTAACGCAACCATTTTGGGTCCCCTCCACCACCTTTCATACCATTCGTGGTTTTCTCTTAGCACATCCCCTCTTTCAGCAATCATGCAGCATGTAACCATTTTCTATTAAAATAACAGAATTTACATTCATCGACCTTTTGTACAAAGTTCCATCAAATCAAACATTCACACTTTTAGGTTTGCCATAGTTCCTTGGTCAATATAGTTATATTTACAGACTGGGGGAAACAGGGTGTTACATCAATGGTTACCACTATTTGAATGGTGGCACAACACTTCATACCATATAGCTACTTGCATGACTCCTTTTGATGCGGTATATGGACAAAGTCCACCTTCAGTTTTCTCATATTTTCCAGGCATATCAAAGGTCCAGGCAGTTGACCAAATGCTTACAGTTCAAGAGGATATTCTTCGTAAACTCAAAGAGAATTTGGTCATGGCCCAGAATGGCATGAAGCAACAAGCAAATCAAGGTCGCTTTGAACATCAATTTGCAGAAGGGGATCAGGTGTTTCTTCGACTGCAACCTTACAAGCAAAATTCTCTCAAGGCTAACCATTGTCAGAAACGGGCACCCAAATTTTATGGTCCTTACACCTTTCTCAAGCGTGTGGGACAGGTGGCCTATCAGTTAGTTTTTCTCAGTCATTCTAAGATCCATCCTATTTTTCATATTTCCTACTTAAAGAAGGTGATTGGAACTAAGTGTCAAACTCAAACCAACCTTCCCGTGTTGGACGAAGAAGGCTCCATTTCGCTACAACCAGAAGTAGTTTTGTACCAGCATGAGTGTCGTCTGCGTTAGCGAACCATCAAGGAAGTGTTCGTCCAGTGGAAAGATACAACTCAAGCAGATTCCACTTGGGAACCAGCTACCATTCTGCAGAGATTTCCACATCTCAATCCTTGAGGACAAGGTTGTTTTTAAGGGGGAGTACATGTTAGGGACCTAACCCCTCACGTAGGTAGAATAATATATTTTGATGTAATAAAGGTCAATATTAATAAGGCCTAGCAATAAGGAAGAATAAGTCCAATGTAAGAATACCTAATAGAAGCTTCCGCTTCTAGAAGGATCTTCCTCTAGATGGTTCTTTTGATAGACATATTTAGTATAAATAGGAGTCGAGGGTATGAAAACTTTTGTATTGGATATTATTGTAATAGAGCTCTACTCGACTGGAGGTTGCCCCCTTGAAGAGGCAAGTGAACATTGCTCTCAGTAATCAAAGTGCTCTTCCTGGTGTTATTCTAGTCTCATTTTGGCATTATTGTGGTGTTGTTTTGGTTATATTGTTGTTCATCTGCCATTTCTAGCATTTTATTTCTATTCTGCATATTTTTATATCTAGAATATTTTTATATCTAGAATAACTCAATGAGACATGATTTTTATCGTGGAACCCAACTGGGAAAAACCCGTATAATGGTGCTCAGTATTCTTCTTTTTGCAATTTTTTTAAGCTTTTACAATGCTCTCCTCCTCCTTGGTTGTTGGTGGCATTTCACGCTTGCACACGTCCTTCCTAATGTTTAGGAGCTTAGACCCAAGGTTCCTCCAGAGTTGACCAACAAAATCCCAAAGCATCAGCATATCAATCCTCAGCCAAGGGTGAAGGTCTCACCCAAGACGCAATGAGGATCATAGAGACCATTCAGTCTTGTGACAAGGATGAAGGGATAAATACACATGGATCCATTCAGGATGGCATTGATGCACTCCATTAACATCAACTTACTATTTATCAATAACTAAAACAATACACACACATATTCAAATAACACATGAATGACACATGACAGATCATAATTGTTGTGGATTTATTATTCCTTCCATTCCATAGAACACAAGCATACATTAAACAAACAATATTCAACAACAACAGAGTCTCATGTCCTCTTTATATAATTCCCCAAACTTACAACATATTGTGTCATTCGCATCCTTATAAACCTCATACATATGACAGACTCAAACTTATATTCAGAAGCATTATCACATTACAAAGGCTCAGAGTGAGCTCAACACACAACTCTCAATGAATCTTCTATGCGAGTGTCTAACTCTTTTACCATCTAACTTTGTTTCTGATGTCACTTCTTCGTTTTATATCTTTCTCTACTTAGGAGTTTTGTCTCTTTCTTCTCTGCTCCACTCTCTCTACTAACAAATTGCCTCGCACGCTTCTGGCACCTACTTGCAGTCCACGTAGCCTTCTAGAATCGAGGCAATCCTAATTGTCTCGCCAACTCATCTTTTGTCAACTCTGTGTTCCCTTTTGTTTTTGGCCTTAATCATTCGATAATATTTCTTGACGAGTCCTTTCTTGATTCCGACATGCCTCTTCTTGACCTCCAATGCTATGGACAAAACTCATACTGGCACGCATATTTCATATCTTGGATTTGGCGTCCACTATCAAAAATCGATCTGGCGCACTTCTTGTCATTCTTCTTGCATTATCTTAGTCATGTGAAAAACTAGCATGGGCCCGCACAAAAAATGGAATGAGCGCACACAAAACTTGGCATGAGAACGTGTAAGATTAAACCAGAACTTTGGGTGCCAACAAGCCCCCGCCACTATTACTTGGCTTGTCCTCAAGCCAACAACTTCATGTGGTAATGATTGAAGTTGTGAGTAAGAACATATCATCAGCATCAATGTAACCAAGCATCAAACCAAGTTGTGGTTGCAACCAAGTTTAAGTAAGAGAAAATCATTTTTCCAGGCTGTGGTTGCAACTCGATATGCATCCTAGAAGGAGTCAGGCAAGCCCCAATGGAAGTGATGGTTGTGGGCTTCATTTGGCCAAATTATCGACCTTTGTCCTTCGCTAGTGTCTATGGTGGTGAATGAGGGATCTATTTAAAGCACACCATCAAACATAGACCCCTGGAAAAAAATTAGGCTCCATCAAGAGAATGCATCAATCTATGCTTTTCTTATTGTTGTGATAGGACAAGACAGAGCCAGTGGGCACAGGATTTCTGTTGGTGGAGGAGTATCCATGGAAATATATGAGAGTATGGATTTTGGAAAATAAGAGAGTAGGGTCTCTTCCTATCAACAAAGGTGATGATGCATGGCAACAACTCACCCAGCTTCGGGCTTAGAGAGTCATTGAATGATCGTGAGTACAAAACACAGTTCAAGTAACTATGTGGAACTGGGATGATTGTTTCTAGGAAAGAAGGGGGAAGTACCACTACCAAGCAGTCAATGAAAAAGTGGAAATCTGCGTGAAAATTAATTTCTGGGCCATTGGGTTTTTTGACCAAAATGGAAAGGACGGAACATTGACAGTGTGCTAAGCCACGCCATGAATGGGAAGATGGAAAGAGAACTAAGAAAATTGAAGGGGGGGTAAATGGGAGAAATTTCCAATTGAACGATGGAGGAATTCACAGATAGGGGTGGGAAAAGTGGGAAGTGGATAATTAATCCATTGATAGTATAAGGGAGGTGGTATATATAGAGTGGAGAATGGAGGAAATGGTAATCTGGGGTGACAAAGAGATCCAATGGGGGGTATTGGCTTGACGAATAAGTAGAAAGTGGCGATGAAGCGTTACACATGGGGAGATAAATTTTCAGATCCGATGTACTGGTGATGCTTGTTCGGGATTTTGTTGGCATAACTAACTGCATAACTATGGTATGTGAAAACAACCCAAATTGGATTTCTTGACTTTTCAATGAATCGGATCGCCATGAAACTTAGTCGAGCCTCGTGTGAATTCATGGTCAGGGCCAGGACCTATACTTGTGTCATGACAGTGGTCGGATTTGTAAATCTATGGAAACTACAAAACTATCAATCTATGGAGTCCTCGCATGTGACTGATGTGTATTTTGTGCTGACAAAAAGGTAAATTTTTTCGACTATGATATGTGCTACCTGTTATACATCCTACACTAATCCTACTCTACCAAAATTCAAAGCTTAAAGTTGGGTCTAAATGACGGTAGACCCCTACAGGTCGTAGTACACCTTCAACATGTTTCCATTAACAATTCCCTCCAGCGACTTTCCTTGTAACGTTTCCATCTTGGCGACATCTGCTTCATTGATGTAGACTAGCTAGAAAGGACCTAACCAGTGCATGCGTACTTTTCCAAAATGTTGTAAATATTTGTTGTCATATAACAAAACTAAAGATCTAGGCTGGAGGATTTTCTGGCATATTTTGCGATCATGACATGCCTTTTGTATTTCCTTTTCAACCACCTGGTTGAACCCAATGAGCATTTGATCCTCCTCTGGCTCAATGAGTTCATTTAATTTGTGTTGAAGTGACTAGACATCTTTCATCTGGGTTTCTAGGGCGACTCGGAGGCTAGGAACAACAAATTCCAACAGTATGACTGTTTGTTTTCCATAGACCAATCTGAATGGCATATGATTTGTCAGTCTTTTTCACATTGTTCAATAAGCTCATAATACTATGGGGATTCGTTGATCCCAGTCATCACGCTGCACATTAAAAAATTTGGTTAAAATCATGCTCTAAATTTTTATTAAAAACTTCAACCATACCATTGGCTTCACAGTGACAGGGAGTGCTCTTCTGGTGATGGATCATCAACTTATGAGTGAGTAGTTGAATGGTCTCGTTCAGAAAATTCAAGCCTTGGTCGCTCATTAACACTCATGGATAGCCGAATCAGGTGATCGCATTCTCAAAAAAGAAGTGCATTGTCATTTTTATTGTTTAATCTTTGACTGGAACAGCTTCGTCCCATCTAGTTAGATATTTGGTCACAGTAATAATGTAGTGCACATATGTGTAATGTGTGAGGGGATTGATGGGACCCACAAAATCTATTTCCCATTTTCCGAATAGCTCTAGAAAAAGTCATAGGAAAAAAAAGAATCTCAGCTCTCCGACAGGGCTTTCCAATTTGTTGACATTCGTCGTAGCATCTACAATATTCCTTGGCATCTACAAAGAGTGAGGGCCATTAGAGCCCTACGTGCAGAACTTTTCATGTTGTAGACTTACCTACATTGTGTCCTCCAGCAATACCCTTGTGTGCTTCATATAGAATAAGGTATTGTTTGTGTTCTAGTGCACAATGACGCAAGATGCCATCCGTACCCAACTTATACTACTTCCTGGATATCAACTGATAGCATGCATTGTGGGTTACCAGTTGATGACATTGAGCTTGGATGTACCCTAGTCGAGGTTTTCCTTTCATGAGAAATTCAGTGATCTCGTCCAATTGATAAGGCATTGCTTCAACTCGGAAGAGTTGCACATCTGACAGTTCTACATCGAGGCTTCGACTAGCCTCTCCGGTCTCAAGCTAGGACAAATGATCTGGTCAAACATTGTATGTATCTGACTTAACTATGACTTCAAACTCAAATTCATGGAAGAAAAAAAACCAACGACATATCCTACCTCCTAACATTGGCTTGTTGACCAAATATTTGAATGTGGAGTGATCGGAAAATAATTTGAAAGGGGTCCCCCACAAGTAATGAACAAAACTCCGCAATGCATATACCATGGTGAGGACCTCACACTTTTTTGTAGTATAATTTTTTTTTCATCGGAAAGCTTGGGACCGGAAAAATATATCGGATAGTCGATATTACCTTTGCTTGGTTGCGCAAGAAATACGCCTAGCACAATGGACGAAGCATCTATGTGGACATGAAAAATATTAGACTGGTCAAGGAAAACCAAATTTGGCCCAGTGACAAGTTTATCTTTGAGAGTATCTAAGGTTGTCTAGCATTCCAGTGTCCAAATATACTTAGTGTCTTTGCGCAACAACTTTTCTATGGGGATGCAATCTAAGCATAATTCTGAATGAACTATCGGTAATATCATGTATGACCCAATGTGGTGTGCATCTCCCAAACCGAAGTGGGGTCCATCATATCCAAGGTGGTGGAGATATTAGCTTGATCCACCAGCAATCCATCCTTGCACACGACGTGGCCCGACAATTTTCCAAATGGTGTACAGAAGATGCATTTCTTCAAATTTAAGGAATTTTTTAGCTGGCGGCATCGATCTCCCATCAACTGAAGGGATTGCATGTTCTCCTTCAACAAACTGAACATGGTCCAATCGTCCAAGTAAACTTCAAGAAACTTGTGGATGAATTCCATGAAGCTTGTGACAACTATCTGGGAGAATATTGCAGGGGAATTCTTTAATTTGAAGGTCATTACCGTGTATGCAAAGGACCCCCATTATGTCGCAAATGTGGTTTTGGCTTAATCCTCCTCTACGATTTGAACCTCATGATACCTTGAAAATCCATCTATAAAAGAGTAGGCTTCCCAACCACCAACATTTTACAGCACCTCATCTATGAAAAATGTAGGGAAAGGATCGTGGATGTAGGCTATGTTGAGACTTCCCATATATACATGGATTTGAATGTCATCAGTCTTTTTGGGTTGCACAACCATAGCAATAATCCAATCACACTCCTCCATAGGGACAATGATCACAACATCCAATATTTGATCCAATTCTTTTTGCACCTTCTCTTTATATTTTGGATTTAACCAATAAGTCCTTCGCTTGATTGGTTTGGCATCTGGTTTGAGCTAAATATTCATGGCCCCTAACGATCACGCAATGCCTTTCATTTGAGAAAAACTTCAAGGAAACAATTCCTCATATTCCTTAAGAAGTTCAACAACTTGAGTGATTGATTCCTTATCGTGATAATCTCCAAGATGGCCATCTTGGGTGCTTCCTCAATGCCAATATTATGTTTCTTGGTTTTAATCGGACCATTATAGTCTAGGGAGACCATCTTTTTCACCTTACCCTTTAGCATGTGCTCTCCTTTGAATTATTTGATCCAGATGTTGCATGGGTCATCGTCATCAACGTTATCAACATCGATCTTCCAACAATGTACTGCCTCTTTTAGTTTTTCCACCAGTTGATGATACAAGCATACCACCTTAGGTGTGGTTTCTTTTGGATGCCAATAAAAAATAAAATATTCAATCCAGAGGAGAGCCGCTCTTTGATTTGGATATTCTACTATGAAGTTGAATGTTAAACAAAATTGGGATCTCACATGGGTCCACTCAATCATTTTCCTCCTGAGCTCCTCCCGATTGTACCATCTTCTAGGGACCTTATCCATAGTGTGGATGAATCGATAGACCCATTGCACCCGGGGGATATTCTTAGAATTCCAGCGTCATTTAATAAAATAAATGTGTTCTTGGGGATCCTCAATACCATTTTATCAGTTGGTCGGTTCAAAATCAGTGATGGGATGGAACCGAACCTTTATCAGCTCAGCGACCTACACCCAACTTTGAATATTCGCACGACGTGTCTCCAACCACTGCATAGGTGTCCCTTAGACCACTGCATCCATGGACTGAATCTTTTGTTCCACATGGATGGTTTTTTCCATATATACGAGGAATGGATCTACCATACTTGTCCCATCAAACCACGGGGAATCTCATAACTTAGATCTGATCCAGCGCATTGCTTTTTTTATTCTCACACATCTGCGAGTAGAGACTTTGTAGAGCTTGTTTTTCCACCTATCCATGGCATCCTCAAAATCTATGTCATAAGACTTGACACTTCTCCATCTTAATTCTCCATATGTTGTGAGGTTGATATAATCCTCCCTGAACCCGGTGATATTATAGATGTTTTCAATAGCCGAGCACCACGCATCCTCATCCACTAGCTCATTATATCTATCTCCTTCATACGAATCCAGAGGTGCGACCACATGTAGGGTATCAGTTTCAAAGGACATATGCCTCTTCTTCAAATTCAACACTACATTATTGCCAAATGCCCAATCAATGCCCAACAGTGTAGGGTATGGGTTTGAGTCATCCATAATCTCTATGACCTCAAATTCAGCCTTTGTTTTCACCCCTTCTATATTTACTTCCACCCACTCCATTTGGCCTATGGGGTAGATCTTGTATTGGTTTTCCAACCGCAGTTGGATGCGTGACCAGACCAATTGTGGTTTACCCATCACCTCCTAGGACTTCTTTGGTAGAATATTCACGTTGGAACCCAGATCAACATGACTCCATCCATGTCATAGCCACCAAGTTTTGTTGTCATCTTGAATTTCTACCACGGGCAATTTTTCTTACTAACTTGGCACAAATATCTTTCCGATAGGGGAGCTAATATAGTCCTCTCTTTCAACTCCTTCCCCATACAAGTGTCTAGCATCTGTGTCAACTTCTTTGCAGCATCAAGATCATTGAGCAGTCTCAAACAACAATGTAATAAATCACTTACTTGATCCTGTGTGCCCGTCTCATGACCTAAGTCGCGTAATGTTTCTCCGTGCATTGTGCACTTCAACTCTT
The DNA here is from genome assembly GCA_010110895.2 of Picea sitchensis. Classification (NCBI taxonomy): domain Eukaryota; kingdom Viridiplantae; phylum Streptophyta; class Pinopsida; order Pinales; family Pinaceae; genus Picea; species Picea sitchensis. The sequence goes on along the minus strand of SNQJ01S0174390.1, from coordinate 590 downwards.
GAGGTCGTTGCTCCTCAATTTCTCTTTTCTCAATGCATTGCAACTCTTCCTGCCTACACTCTTCTTCCATTGATCTCTACGTCGTGCACTGCAAATCATTGTCTCACGCGTTGTAGTTATTCCTGGGCGCGAGTTTCTTCGAGTGACTTCTCTGTCTCCTACTTTACTTATTCCCATATTTGTGCCTCAATGACCTCTGTGTCACTTGTTGCACGTCTTCATGGATCTGAGCCTCCTCAAGTGATCTTTGTGTTGCACGTTGCAACTCTTCACACGCTCTTTCTTATTCAATGTCTCTATGTGCATTGCACAAGAATTTCTTTTGTTGGGCAACATCGAACTTAGGATGGGGTTGTGTTTTCTGAGCTTCCCCTCCAGATTCTGACTCGAGCTCTCGACCTACTCGAATTAATTTCTTTTTTTTTATCCTCCTTGGGTTACCACTCGAACATCGACCTCCTCATCTTCCTTCTTATTTTTGCACGGCTCCACATGCACCATATTGCAATGTGTCTTCTTTTCTTCCCACTTCTTCAGTAATTTGGGACAATCCTTTGTGACATGTTCTATATTGTAGCAGTATGCACAAA